>VXAZ01005435.1:528987-580102 GCA_013399875.1 Gymnorhina tibicen | reverse complement strand
CCGCCGGCCCCTCACGGCGGGGGTCTGTGCACACCGCCGGCTGCGGGCGGCTCCGCCACACACCCCTCGGGAAAACAGGCGAAACCTGCCCCGACGGACAGCTTGTTTTCCTTTTTAAATGTGCCTGGAAACAGCAAGAGGGAAAATGTACTTGCCTATGAGCATCCGGGTTTTTGTGCAAACTTGGGAGCTTGTACACCTGTTGTTTTAATGTAGCAGTACAAGGGAGAGCTCAACCCTATTCACATTCTGCAAGATTTGCCTGTGCATGTGGTATTTCTCAGAAGTTGCTGACTAAACTAAAACAGAGGCTTCCTAGTTCTGAATTTTGCATCAAAGTGCAGGTGACCAAGTGGACCAATGGCCTTTTTTAATGGGGAATGTTGATTTCAGAGCATGAGCAGCTGAACAAGGCCCAGCTTGACTGCTGGTTTAGCAGTTGCTGTTTTTTACAGGGTCAGATCCTGAAGTAGAATTAACTTGTGGTACGAAAGTGAGCCTGAGAATAATATAGAAAGAAGACTCTGTGGCTAGTCAGGTGGCAGTCTGAGCCATCTGTGCTTGTTGCAGGCTCTTGTGTTTCTGTAAACACTTGTCCAGTCCCCTTGGCCTGTGACATGTTTGTCTCATTGTGTAACACCTCCTTGAACCTGTTTCTTTCAGAAATCTTAATCTCTGTGATGTGGCCTGTCTACAACCTTTCAGCCGCACATGGCTGTTCACCCTCTGTAATGATCTCAGCACACTACACAAAGTTCAGTACCACTGACTCTATTTGACAAATAATAAACTTGTTCACCTCAATTCACATAAGCTTATGCAATTTGTGAGACCCATGAGCACTTCCCTTCCCTTTGTGCACCACAGCAATATCTCAGTACAACAAACAGAGAGACTATTCTTTGTGTAGTGCCTTTTTGCAATGAGAATGAAAGCTGGCCATGAAGGAAGAGAATTATGCTGCAGCCTGGCAAGGGTCTTAAGTTGGATGATGGGGACTCCAGGTACTAATGGAGGTAAGTTTCTTGTGAAGTTCTGCATTTCTGAGTTCAGACTGGAAAATTAACTGGAGCTTAATTTTGTGTTGTAGTGACAAACATAAGATGATATTTTCTAATCAGTTCTAAAGGAAGATATTTGCAGTCACATGACTTACAGACTTAGAAGTACAGTTATTTTAGAGCATAATGCTCTAGAGTGGGATTAAATTATAATAGTGGAAGTCTTTTTTTAAGGTGACTTGTAGAGTCACAACCATATATAAAAATTTGAGAAAGCTGAAAGAAAGATTTATTTCTTGGAAGTGACATCTCAAGGAAAAGGTTTCTACAAAATGAACAATCTGTTCTTTTGTGGGATACATTCAGGGGCTGATTTTAAAATTTCTTTGTGATTGTTCTTATGGCCATTGTCTATAAGGGTCCTACATACAGCCTAGACCTGGGGAGGGGTACCAGTTTTAATAATATGCAATGAGAAATCGGTTCCAAATATGGGAGTAAGGCTCACAGCTGCTTGTGTAACACCCTGAACAGAAGCCAAATACTGAGGTAATATTGTCTTAGCAAGAGCAGTCGTTGGAGGGCAATAGTAGGTTGTGTTGTCAGGATGTGTTGTAGTATTATACCTAAGGAGAGCTTAGAGTAGGATTTTGAAGTTAGTTAGTGTATAAATTTTGTGGATGTGAATGATTGATTAAAGTATCAAGGATGTCACGTTAGAAGGGATCTTACCTGAATGTATGGTAATCCAGGGACTAGCACGGTGGGTTGGCTGGAAGTGAACACCTCAGTAGGAAGCTGGGGATGATAGATGGGGCAAGAACAGTGCAGCTCTTTATTATAGATAAAAATGAACATTTCCAGGTTGGCAGCAGAGGGTGGCGCCAGTTGGCCCTGTGGCCCTGCTGCCTCCTGCTCAGGCTGGGCCGTTCAGCTCCCCCGAGCTCCCTTCAGGACTCTGCATTTCTGCACAGCCGCGCTCGCTTTGCTGGCTTTTAACGGCTCAAGTCTCCCGCATGTCAAAATCATAATAAGTTTTTAAATGTTTAGCAAATGTTTCAGTAATATATCCTCACGTAGGGGAAGTGGGAAAGGAATACATCTTTGATGGTTTAGTGACTGAGTATTTCATTACTAAAAATTCCAATAATCTATTCCTCTGTTTTATTGCAAAGTTCAAGAAGCTATTTATCTCCTAAAGAATGGGAAATGCTAGGATACGAAACCAGATGTATCTTAGGCATTTATTTATTATTTCCATCATAGTTCATCTAATGCTTCTGTAATTGCTCACAATTTTTTTCTGTTTCCTTAAATATTTTGTTTCTGTACAAAAACAATTTAATGTGAAAACTGAAAATAATTCTGCCTTGGCAATCTTTCACTATAACTGTGGGTATTTTAACTTAAGTATGTTGTTACATGGATTTTTTTTTTTTTTAGTGGCATTCAGCTTGTACACAGCAGTTTTCTAGGACAATCAATTGGAAAAAGTGAGGCTAAAAATTATGAAACTCTAATTAAAAATTAATATTTTTTTTGACCCAGGAAAACTGTGTAGTGCTTAGATTTAGTTGGCAGAGTTTGCTTTGAACACCCTTGTTCTCGTGGAGTATGAAAGATTTGGAGGCCTGAGATTTATGTTGTGATATTGTTAGACAAAAGTAATGGTAAGGCTGTAATCTAGGAATAGAGTCCAGTAATAGAGGAGTCTGGAGAAGAATACCAGCAGTAGGAAGGAGTATAGATGGAGTCAGGCATTAAGACATGGTAAGAAAAAAATAATAAATAGAGTGATATGAAATACTAGATCATTTTATGTGGTTTAGAATAGCTTTATATAAAATAAAATATAACAACAGAAAAAGTACAGAGTCTATAGCTGAAGAAGTCCAGGTGCTTCTGTCCTACAGCTTTAAGCTCTAGCTGTCAAATTTGTGTGTTTTTAACGGGTTGCATTTTCTAGCAGTTATTCCATTTGCTGAAGCTGGGTGAGAACACCCACATTTTAAAGGTAATTTTGTAATTTGTAAAGCCTATAATCAGACCTACTGGGACAGCAGTTCAAGAGGTGGTTTTGTTTTCTTGTAATGGCTGCCTGGCTAGTACTGCTGGAGGTCTCCCTGCAGGCCTCTGGGAGGGCCATATTCATGTGTTTGGAACAGTTAGGTTACTGCAGAGCTTTTCCAAGGCCTCCAGGCACCATTTAGTTAAACTTAAGAACCAGATGCTGTTGTCACCTGGATCAGAGTAAATATACAGTAATTTAATTTCCATGCCTTGAATAATTGCAGGTTTATTTTTGCATAATTTTGTCTTTAGACAGTTTATACACCTTTGCAAACAGCTGTTAAAAGCATAAATCAGATGTGGTAATGCAATATGCTATTTGTTTGTTCCAGGGTAGGGAGGCTATACTGTGATGGGCTTCATTGTCACAATAGTTTCCTTAAAGCAGTCATGCATAGGGGTTTTTGCCTTCCTTGACAATACCTCTGCTGGAGTCTAACAGAATATACTCTAAATTCTGTAGTCCCAAAAAGCTGATGGAATTTTGTACTTTGGATTTATCAAATTGGTGAAAATATTCTCTTCAAGAATATTAAAAGCAAATAAAACGTAGTTGAGAATAAGGGGGGTGTGTGTGTATGCGTGTGTTAGTAGTAGTAGACACCTGTTCTTCTGGTTATTTTCCATAATGTTTTCAAAGCTGAGCTTACAAAAATTCCTTAAAAACATCAGGGTTTAGAAATTTGTGCTTGTGTTATTAGAAAGTCTTGTTTTGCCTGTGCTGGAAGATTGAGCAGAGAAGTCTGAAAGTTACAATATTTTAAAAGTGAATATTTATTAGTTTAATAGCTGAGATAAGTCTTCAATTAGGTAATTAAGCATTTCTTCCAAATTTCAGCAGATACCTTTTATTGGTTATGAACCAATTGTTCTAAACTGAATGTTGCTGTTAAATGTCATCTTATTTCCTATCCTTCTCCCTGATTTCATTTAACATAAAAGGCTCCATTTAATTGTGGGGAGTGGGTGTTTCTATGTCTACTGCCATTCAAATTATAAAGCACTTAAATGTTTGTTTAGAGGGAGAACTGCGGTATTGCTCTTTCAAAAAGAATCTCTTGGAGGGCAGAAATCCAGTGTTTCAATTTTAAGTTAAGGTTTGACAGTCTGAAAAGCAACCTACTGCTTGGTGGTCAGTGAATCCTTCAGGAAGGTCAGAGATGTGGTGATGGTTGAGGATGGGTTATGACAGAAAGGGAGAAGGACTTATAAGTGAACACCAAAGAGAGACAAGGAGGATGTTTCCTCACCTGTGGAGTTTTTCAAAGGGGAGGAAGCAGGAGAGGAAGTTCTGATGTCTGGTGTGGCTGCATGCTGTAGTACAGAAAAAATGATGGAGAGGGGGAAGCTGCAGTTTACCTTAGTGTGGGCCTACAGGCTGGTCTGTGTCACCCTATGTTTCAGTGGAGCAGACAGCACAGCCACAGGGCTCTACTGCTGTTACACCAAAATGCAACAGTACTCTGACTAAGAGTTCTGGGCCACTGAAGGGAAGAGCACCTTGAGGAACTAGTTGTAACCACAGATGAATCTCCAGACTTACTTCAATTCTCATGTAGTTTTCACTTTTGAAAACTAGATACTTTTTACATATTGAAATCTCATGGGGAGAACTCCTGTAGAGGCTGAAAAAACATTTTCCAATTGGCTGAAATCAAAATTGTGCATTATTTTGTCAGCCCTATTTCCAGCTCTTCAGCCAGCTCACTATGGTGTCTTAAATTTCTCCATCTTTCACCCTTCTTCAGCATAGCTAAAATGCTACTGTGAATTTCACCCAGAAGTCATCAAAATCCCTGGAAACGTAAGTACTACATCAGACTCAAAGGTTTTATGTGCTTGAATGTAACATTTTAAAGTCTTTTGATGTCACATACAAAAGTAACTCAGAATAATAATTACTATAATAGTATCTTTTGTCTCATAAATTTAATTCTCAGCGTACTCTATTTAATTTTCTGTAATTATATACTCAATGTACTGCTAATAAATATACTCTTTCAACATGTATGTGTTTGATGTGTACATATTTTCAAACATGGGGGAAGCAGTAGAAGTCAAGAATATTACATCTTTAGGGTTTTTTTCTATTAATGCATTGTTAAATATCCTGTTATGTTAAATTTTTTGTCATGAAACTCATATGAGAATGCTTTGAAATGCTAAACAGTTGTGACAGTGATTAGTACACACCACTCATGTTTGTATGTTTCCAGTGCTAAAAATTTAAGGATTGCTCTGAATTAACTGAGGGGACATTGGCATAGTATGTAGGTGTTTCTGTGCCCTTATCTTCCTTTCTTGGAAAATTGTGACTGCCGTACTCTGAAAACTTTTGGTTGCTTCATAACTTGTGGAAGTGCTTGGCAGGTAGTACTAGCTGTGGACACACCTCTTTTTGGAAAGTTTTGATCTTTGTTTCCTGCTTGGTCATTTTCACTACCCTGCACAGTTAATCAGTAACTATTTTCTGCTGAAAATAAGAATGCTGCTAACCAAAATCCTACTTAGCTGAACAAGTATCTGTCTTCTAAGCTAAGAACCATTGATTTTGCTGCCAATGTTGGATGGGATCTCTAAATGCTGCTTCCATTGCTGGGGGTACTATTAAAAGGAAAAAAACCCTCCT
Organism: Gymnorhina tibicen; assembly: GCA_013399875.1. Classification (NCBI taxonomy): domain Eukaryota; kingdom Metazoa; phylum Chordata; class Aves; order Passeriformes; family Artamidae; genus Gymnorhina; species Gymnorhina tibicen. The sequence continues at coordinate 574,402 of VXAZ01005435.1, read as the reverse complement.
GTTGTTAACATATGGATGAGGAGTGACTGGTAATGGGTAATATTTTTAGAGAGTGGCAAGTTCAGCAGAACAGTCATTTAAACACAGAAAGTCTGGAGTTAGTTTCCATTTGTACAGTGTTAATTCTGCCTGCTTAGATCCCTCCCACAGTGCACCAGTAACACTGATGTTTTGTCTGGGCGCTGCCCTCCTCAGGAGCTGCTTCTGGCTGCCCTATCACCAGGATTCACCTGAATGTGCTTGATCTGTAATCCCACTGTACGTGTGCCAGGAATTGTACAGCAGTTTACACCATGCCAAATCTCACCGTGCTTTGCAGCAGGCCTGCAGGTCTGCTTGTGCATGTGCCTTTAGATTGCACTGCCTATAGTTAAATACTTAGTTTATAAAAAATAAATGCTAACCTCCTGCAATTTATAGTTCCTTTGTTTTCACATCTGTCACATCATATGTTTAGCCTTCAGGAAACCTCACAGCCTATGCTCATGTCTGACCTAGCTGTACACAACAGCTTTCTGGGCTCTGTTTCAAGCATGGTCTACAAACTGGGTTCTGAAATGTGTCACAAAACTTTCCAGGACAGCTCTTTCTTTGAATCATCATATGGTTTTATACAATGAAACAGCTCAAATATTCATTGAATACCTTTGGAGATGTTATTCACGATGCCACATTCTGCAGAAAATTACATGGCATATGAGGAACTAATGCATGCAAGTTATGTCTATATATTACTTTTATGCAGGCTGATTTTTTAAAAGATTCTTGAATAATTTAGATCTTTGGATGTGTACACCACAAGTTTATCTACTACGCTAAAAACACCTGTTTCTATCACTATTACTGGAAGCCATGCACTCCTACCTTTGTTTTACTTCCGCATTGATAGAAAAAGCATTACAATTATAAAAAGAAATTTACTTAGAGATGAAACTTTTGTTTCTGTGAAGCTTATATTTGAAGCTGAAAGTATCTAGCTCCACAGTTAAATCATATGGACTATCTGTGAGATGTATGTTCTTCCTCAGGTACTTCTTCTGACTTGTGATGTGTTTGTATTTTCCTTTTTACCCTTTTCCTATGCTGTTTTGCAGTCCTCTCTTTATTCTTACTTATATTACTTCATTTGAAATAATGTTGGGAGATATTTCAAGTACCTTCATGGATGTGGATGTTTAACCCTTTTACAGCAGAGCTGCAAAGGCACATTTGTGCCTCAGCAGTGCACACAGCACTGTGACTGTAGCACCTGGGATAACGTATTTTCTTGAGTGGCTGTGGAAATTCTCACTCAGTGCTTTGTGAATCACTACAGAGTGGTGAATCACTGCTAAGTGGTCCTTAGACAACTGACCTTGAGTTGACTCTCCCACATATTTTCACTTACTAAACCTAATTAAAATATGCATTAAGGATGTTTATATTGCTGTATCTCTATAATTACAGTTGCTATAAGGATGCTATTCTTTTGTGAAAGGGTGATAAGACGTTAATAAATAGCCTGTCTTTCATACTGTGGATAACATCATACTAAGCTTGAAAACCTTTAAAATAATGAGTTGTAGTAAATTCATACTTCTCCATAAGGAAGGTTATATATCATAATTGTGTTCAAATGTATTGCAAAAAAATAATGCATTCTGTAAGGAATTCATTTAGTAGATGGAACATGAGATTGGAAGAACCCAAGAAAATTAATTTGTCGGTCCTCATGAGACAAAGTCCCCTGATTGTAGTGATCAGATGGCCCTAAGAAGGCAGGGCAGTAGATTCCTAGTGCAGAGCAAAAATTAGAGGACTGACGATTTAATTTGAGACATGCTACACAGTAACTGATTACCCTGGCTCTCTATATGCCCAGCACAGCATATACATAGCACAGCAGTGAGGGACTCTGTACCCACAACAGCCTTGATGGTCAGCAGCTTCTCTGTGGAACCATCCTAACAAAAAAATCCCACTGAAGACTAGGAGTGGCCTAGACCTGCACTCAGTAGGAACATAAAAGATTAGATCCGAAGTGTCATGGAGCTCTGTTTCTGGTTTTGTCCAAATTATTTTGTATCTCATGCGTATAACAGGGCTTTCACATTCTATGTGGAGGGGCTTTTATATCGTGAGGTTAACACCTAGTGCATCTTTGCCCTTCTTGTAGAATACTCTGTGGCTCTGACTGTTCCCTCCATAAGAGTCACCTCCTTCTCCTCCCTGACCTCTGGCTAAATGGAGGAGTGGATTATAGCAGAGGAATGTAACACTTCCAATTCGCCAGGTAGTTGCTGCGTTCCAAAGAGGTTACCACAGCAAACCCCTCAGAGATACACGTACTTCATGCACTTGGCTTCCAGCGTTTGTTAAAGTTATAAATCATGTTTAGTGCATATTTGGTATACTTTAACTTAGTTATTTCAACTCCAAGGAAAACCCAAATAAATAGGTATCTGTTTTCTTAGGTGGCCAGCTTCTCACACTAGTTTTCCCTGCCAGCCCTAATAGAAAGTAATTATTATGATCTCAGCCATTTCCTTTTCCTCACCTTCCTATTTTCCATTACACAACTATAATTATTATTGATTATACCTAATTAGGATTCATTGTGCTTCAAAGATTTAATACTTGGTCTTTGCCTCCAAAAGCTGATAATCTTACATTTAGGCTTAAAATCATGAGTAATACAAGACACAAGGGGACAATCAAATGCAAGGACAAGAGCAACCACTTCAAAAACACATGATCTTTTCCTTAGTTAACAAGCTAGTTATCTGCAATTTAGTAAAGTCTAAGTTCAAAGCATTTTCATTACTAGTATGTGGAAGGCAGTACTAGTGTGAAGCTTATTTAGTTATTTCAGAAAAATGTGTTGTCTTCAGGGCAGCAGTATTTATCTGTATAGAGCACGTGCACATCACTGGTCTTGTAAACTGCTTGGCTTGCATACACACCAGGGACTCCCTTTTTCCTGTGCACAAAAAGGTACCCAATGAGTCATGCTTCCCTGTAAACAGGCATTTTTAGATGCCTGTCCCTCACCTGTTTGCAGCTCTTTGTTGTTATGTTCTCTTCAGTTAATTTCTGCATTTTCTTCTATGTTCAGGCCTTTGTGTGCACCTTATATCCAAGGTTATGTGATACTGAAACATGGTAAGATTTTGTATATTCCATTTCTATTGTCCTCCAAAACAGATTCTCCTCTTCAAAATACTAGGAGTTGTGTGTGTATTCTCATGTTATTACTTCATCTAGGAAGTCACATGTCATTGTTAACATTGTTAACATTTTGCCTTATCTTGAAAAAGGGAGACTGAAGAGCCTGATTCTCAAGTACCTGAGGAAAAAAAATTATTTTGTAGTCCAGTTAAAATTATGTCATCTCTGGCTTGGTCTATGGGATGGAGAATTTTGGCCTCAGGATTGAAAGTTGTGCCAGAAGGGTATGAAGGTTTACAAATTGACTTTGCCAGCTAGGAAGTTTGTACAAGCCACGGCTCATACAGGAGGATGGTGTTCTGTATGATGGAAGAGTCAGAAATGTTGTAGAAAATGGATTCTGAAAGAATAAAAATGTACATAGGTCAAAAGGCCTCTGTAGACTTGTTTTGTCTTCAGCCTCTAGATCCATTGTCTGATATTCTGCTAACTGTGAGCAGTCTTTGCAAATTAGGCTCTAGAGCTACTTACACTACCAAAGCAGGTGTTACATTAGTTGTTCTGAGTCTTTATCTGTTACAAATTCTATCTATTGCTATGCTTCTGTTAATACTATCTATTACCATGAAATGGGAATCCCAAACAGAAGCCAGGTGCTTTTGTTTTGATAATGAATTTTTGGGAATTGTGGGGATTGTGTTGGGAGGCATTATTAAACTTTATCCCAGTCAAACAATTGCAGACTGGTGAATAGAGAAGTGCCTGAAAACGTAGATATTCTAAATATATTGCGCTTCTAATTAAGTATTTCAGAAATGATTCCAGGACTACTTACTATTTTGAAACAAAAGGGAGACATTGTTCCAGCTGCTAGGAACTGACTATTTGTAGAGAGTTGGTTTTTCCCTTGTAGTAGATTTCAAATTCACCATGAAAAAATGTTATAAATATTGAAGAAAAATTGTTACCAGACTATTCCTTACAGTGTTAGCTGCTGAAGGAATGGGAATTCACCTCCTTCTGCGTTTGAAAGGGAAAACTCTGTGCAACTCAGGTGAAATGAGAACACATCCTGCAGTGACTTCTCACTGCTATGCAGAGTGAAAGGAAGGGCTTGGGAAACAGTCAGGGAATACCTTTGGAACTATCTAGACTCTGTTTGACTGACAAGTCCTTAGTGCCAAGACACATGTCCCAGTTCTGGCACATCTGGAGGAGGAGACCTGTAAATATTGAACAACAGACATCAGCTCCTTTTACTGAGAAAGGCCACAGTTAAACAGTTTCTTTGTGGGCTTCTCTTGGGCCTTCCAAGTGTCTATCAGAAAATCAATATATTTGTATTGAGGTTTTCTCTGGAAGCTCCAAGGTGGTGTTCTTGTGTTGATCGTGATGCTATAAGCAGTCATAACCCTTGTTCTGGTAAGCTTACTAAACCTTCTTGCAAACATTTTTTTTATTTATTTAACAAACATCTTTTTATTTTTACAAATTTAAAGAGTCTAAGTGATAGAAATGACAATTCATTATCAAGTGAAATAAAGCCACTTTAAATTAGTCAGCCTAGTAGGTATTTTACCCAATAGATACATGCAGCATCACCATGTTACCCACTCACTGTAGCTCATCAGTAGCTGCTGCAAAGAAACACAAGAGAAATCTTTCACTAAGTGTGTTTCTCTAAATCTTTGTGTTTAGGTCACCCAAGTCAAGGTATTTTAGATGAATGAGTGAAGCAACTTCCAGACTCTAAAATATTTTTTAAAAGACATTTGCACTTACACAAAATGTAAAAATAGATTGCCACCAGGAATTTATTTCACTTACACATAGAAGAGTCCTTCTTGATACCTTATGACAACTATCTCTTAATAGAAGAGAGTGAACAGCTAGTGAGAGATGCTGACTTGGCATAAATAAGGCCCTGGTGGATCAATCAGAATTGGGCACAGTACAGTTGTTGCCAAGGCTAGATGCACTAGAACGAGATCTGAAAAGTACCTTAAAGAAAGAGGAATAAGATAGATTTTGCAAAAGTAATGAATACCAGTGCTTCAGGTGAAAGTATCCTCCTGGTCTGAACTATATCATTAACATAGGTGCAGACAGACCTTGCTTAGAATCAGAAGGACTTCCTGAGATGGAGCTGCCCTAATCAGTTGTCTGCTCTGGATTACAGTTCACATTCTCAGATTCCATCTTGGATCATTAAAATCTCCTCACTGAATTTTTTTCAGAAGTATTAGTTGACAGTGACACATTTGTCAAAGTTTTCAAAGTGCTTTTGCTCAGTCTTTGGTATTTGGAGTTTTAATATACAGTCAAATTTACAAAACATATTTCCTACATCCAGTCCATGGCAGGGAGACTAGGCCATAAGGGAGACTTTTTCAATTTTAGGTAATATCTTCAACTTTAGGGAGTTCTCAGGAAAGGAGAGAAAAAGAATGTCCTTTTATGTGATCACATTCATGCTCTTTCTACTGCAGTTATCAATAGCTCTTTACTAAATTCTTATTTAATTAAGCTTAAGTTAAGATACTTATGCTTTTAGGAGTAGAGTAGGTACACCTTTACCAATCTCCTTGATTTATAAGGCTAAAGATTCTACTGGTGATTTTTTTTTTAAAAGCAACAATGAAGCTAACATAACTAGTTTATCAGAAGTAACCAGGTAACAATGATAATATTGTTTCCAAAAGCTGTAATGTGTGAGCAGACCTTTTCTGGATGCTGTCTTTCAAGGACTAATATGTTGTAATTGTTATTTTCTTTCTATGTTTTTTTCTAAAAAGTCATTGTTATTGTGGTGAGAATAAAATGGTTCTCTCAGAATGGAAGCCATAATAAAAGCATTTTCTTTAGCTATTCTTTTCTCTGTGGTTCCAGTTGCTGCATCTGTATGGCAAGATTTGCATTTTGCAGAAATGATCACTTAGGTGGTCATCTTTTAAAAATGTTAAGTCAGAGTTTTTCGTCATACATAGTTTCAAGCACCAAAAATTCTAGAAGTAATCCAATAGTAATTACTGTAAATTTAAAAAAAAGTCTGTATATTTGAGTTATGTTTGGCTTATGAAAGCTTGCTGAAGATGCAGATAGAAATTTTATTTCTTGACTAATCATTTTATACATCAGTTTTGAAAACATGTCAAGTTAGTGTCAGTATATGATTTCTTGCATAATAATGTTCTGTTGGATAGTCTAGAAGTAGCTCACAATATGAGGATATAGGGAAATTATTGACCATCAGCAGTAGTAAATTTATCTACACTACAAAGTGTTCATGCCTAATACATGCAAGTAGCTCACGTCCAAGAAATGGCTCTTGTTCCAAGTCATTGAGAAACCTTTGTTTATATAAATTACTTAGTTGAGCCATCCAGCAAGTTTTTTCTTCTGATGCTTGACAAAAAGTTGAATAAATGGGATGAAACAATTATTGTTATTTTCAGTTACCAACCTAACCACATTCAGATACTGGTACGCACCAGACTTCTCATATGTTATCATTAAAGAATAAGCCTAGCATGAGCAGTGTCACTGATCGGTGCCATTTGCCTCTTCCTGAGCCATTCGTGTTCCTCCTTACCATTTTCTGAAAGTACATTTTCTCTCATCCTACTATTGTCAAGTGCTTTGGGATGAATCTTCTTTTGGAACTGCAAAAATGGTTTGGATATAAAGTAGAAAATGGAGTTCTGATGCAATGCCACCTAATCAAGTCCCGAAATAATTATCACAGGACTGATTTCAGGGCAGTAAGCTATCTGCAAAAATGATAATAGGTATTGCTCAAGCCTGGCACACCTAATTTCTTGTTTCCCAAGCCATATAAATAAATAGTCTTCTTTGCGTATATGAGTGTATCCACACCTCTCCTGTCACATCATTTCTGAGCAAAGAAGGGTCCTTCATCTAGATTAGCAAATAGATTGAAGCAGACACCCTCCTATTTTCATAACACTAAGTATAATTTTGCTATGCTTGCAAGTGGGAAGTATAATTACCATTAACCTCTGGTACTATTGTAACCAATATAAGTGACATTGCTGTTACTGGTTCCCAAGCTTCATTTTTAGGAACCTGTTTTTATCCAATACCACAAAAAAACAGCTACTTTAAACTTCAGCTTGGATAATGATACATTTTCTGTCACATTAAATTCAACCTTTTATTCTTATATACTTTTATTTTATTAATAAACACTTTTTTTAGGAAAAATAGTCTAAGAAATAGGTGATTCTGTACTTACTAATTTGCCTCGAATCTTTCCAATACACTGAACTTGCTCTACAGATAGTTTTAGCCTTGTTGATGAAAATTACATTAGGCCCTCATATAGTATATGCTATGCTTTTAATTTTCATTCTTCATTAGCACTTCAGTTTTGTATGATCCCCTGGATTTCTTCATGTCAAGCAAATAATTTTTGAAAAATTGAATGTTTTTTGTCTTTCTAAGCTCCAAAATAATATCAATAGGTCATATTTGATCAAGTAGGAAGTAGATCAAATTGCTAAGGTGTGTTACAAACTCCCCAACATTCCAAGTCAAGACTGATGTGTCATCTAGAACTTTGGAATGAAGCAAATAATTTGCTTTACAGACCATTGATGAACATGGAAAAAGTTTGTGGATTAGAATTATCATTAGTTCAGTGTGAGATTCTGCAGTACAAAGCCAAGAAAGAGCAGATATCCTTAGGGTGCTGCAAGATCTGCTCCTAAAATTAATTGTAGGGTAAGTCTAATGAAACTGTTGAAAACAGGATATGATGAAACATGAAGCACTGCTTTGGCTCTCTCACAAAACCCTCCCTCCTCTTTCTCTATTCTCTCTCAAAATAAATAGCTCTGGCTGGGTTGAAATCAGAGTGCTACTAATACTACACTTTCCATTTTAGTTTCTGGGTTTCTGTGGTTGTTAAATACTGGAGACTGAGACATAAATAGAAGCAATTTTCAGCCATCTCCCAAATTTTTTTTCTTTCTTCCTGATTTTGGAGATTATCTCAGTTATCCACTGTTTGTGTTTGTTTAGAGAGAAATTCAGGGCCTTGCTACAGGACCCCTGTTTCTGTAGGACAGTGTGGATCAAACTTGCTCCCATATTGCAGTAATAAACTCATGGTTGCACTATTCCAAACTTTTCACTGCAATGAAAAGTGTCTAGTTTAGTAATGCTGCAGCCTGTGTTTCTCAGTCTTCTATTGCACAAAAATTAAAGAAACAATTTCATAAGATATGTGATGTACAAGAGGATGGTCAAAAGGGTCTGACTAAAATAAACATACCTAGAAGTTTGTGTCTTGAAGGCATTCAAATTTTCCTGTTTTAGCAGTAAGTGGAAAATACTACTCTCATTTACTATTATAAGCATTTTTAAAATACATGAGCAGTTATAACAAATTGTTATTTAATGGTGTGAAATGCTTACAAGAAGTTCAGTTTGTCATTTCCACAAGTGGCCTTGCAGATCAGTAGCAGCAGCATGGCTGACATCCTAAGGCAAAGCTGTGGGAACCATTAGATTTTGGTCCAACCTCAGTGTCGGAGTTCTACAGAAGCAGAGTCTCCCCTTTAGCTAGAGAAGCAAAAGCACTGAGAATCCAGGATTGTAAATTCAACCATACAAACCTAAGGGGATGGAAAAATAATAATCCTTGTTCTCAGTACTTAAAATACTGACAATATTTTCCTTTTTTTTTTTTGGGGGGGGGGATGCAAGCCTATCAGTTGGATGTCTCGAAATGAATTTGCCCAGAATTTCTGTTAGTTTTTTTCTCATCTCCACATCTTCTGCATTCAGCTGCCGCAGCATACTGAGGAACATGTGTATCCAACTAGCTTGTGTTTCCACAGTGAGGGAATTGGAATCAAGGTTACCATTAAACAAGAGGCCAGAAAATTTTGTGATGTGTCTCCACTAGCGACAAAATTAATTAATAATAAATTAATGGCCATCCCACTTCCCTAGGGCTCCAGGTCAGTCTCAGCCTTTGAACTTTGAGCCCTTCCAACAAAATGGCCCTCTGCAATTAAACGTCACTTAAACTTTTCCGGAATATAAATTATAAGTGTATAAAACTTCAGGTACCTTGCAGCTAAGCACCTAGACATTACAAATTTGAGGCTTATTATATATATATAAATAATAAAGAGTTGATTTCTCTACTCTGTACTTACTAACACCATATATTACAAACATGAATTGTAATGAAAGTTAATTTTTATGCTCTGATATTATAAACGTCCTGTAGTTGTCCATTAAACATTTAATACTGAGATATGAAAAAAGAGCAGATTTAATTCAGAGGCTAGCTAGGCCACTGATTCGTCATCTCTGCCTTGCTCTTGTAACTGTCTGCATGGGGATTTATGTGGGGAGAAAATAGAAAGCTTATGACTTTCAAAGACCTCGAATTGCTCTCACAAAAAGCTGATGGGGAAAGAGCTGCATATGAAGGTAACGTCTAGTAGTATTCTCAGGCCTTTAGAGCTACTTTAGGGTCACTCAAACGTGAAGCTTTGAAAATGTTAATGTGGAAATGGCATATTTTTTGCAGCTCTTAAATTTGGGGACTCAGTCCAGTAGAACACTTGACTTTGCTGACTCCTTTTCTCCCGTTTTTACTTTTCTCATTTCAATATTTATATGCTTCTGCCTTCTTAGCAAGGCACAAGAGTTTGTCCGATTTAAGAGCTCTGCAATCTTGGCACAGTAGTTTCTGTAGCTGCGTGGTATGGTCTGTCCTTTATAATTTCACACAGTTCAAATTAGATGGAAAGATAATCACCTGGAAAGTTTGAGAATGAGCTGACTGGGCTCAATGCATAGTATTTTATCTTTTTCCACTCATCTAGCCAAAAAGATTTCAAGAGCAAGATTCAGGGGGAAAATAAGTAAACTGTAACTTCTTCCTTCAATGTTTTAAATGCCTCCCCCCATTTTCTTGTATTTTTTTAAATTCCTAATTTGCATGAACTTATCATACACCTTCTTCCTAATACTTTTTTTGAAGAGTAGTTTACTTCTGCTATTTTTCACATACCAACTGTATGGTACCTTGTCCCTGTACAATCCTTCTGTGAGCATTTCATTAGAAGAAATAGGCCAAATTTTAATACTCTCGACCTTGCCCAGTCCGGTTCATCCACTCCCAGCTGTACATCTTCTAATGCCTGCCTTAGTCATGCCAAGCTCACATTTTTCTCCACTGAGTGTTAAGTCCTGCTGGCAGACACTGCCTTCTCAGTTAAAAGTAGGGCTCATTCTCAGCTGTAAATCTCTGTGTTGTTGTGAGCAGGTGTAGACCTGTCCAGACCTGTCAGCGAGATCAGCTTAGACAGAGTAGTTACTGCATTCCTTTTGCTGAAAGCAAATATTTGGAACTTAAATGCCCTGATGTAATTTTAAAACTAGAGATTCTAGAGTATAAACACATGCTAGAAAAGTCTCAGCTTTAGTGGGTGATCAGTTTTAGGTGTTGCCATAGGATAGGTTTTACCACAGTTCATCTATTTTTCAGCTATCTGCAAAACAGGTTCTTCTTGTTTTAAAATTTAGAGTAAAGTTAATCTGAGAGTTTTCAGAATTTTAATTCTGTCTCCTGTGGCATATCTTCTATGATTTGTCTTGCAAGAGTCTGAATTGAGCACCTTAGCAGAAATATATATTGAGATTATTCTTCTTGCAAAGGGTTTACTGAGCACAGAACCAGGCAGAAAACAGTAAGAGAAGTGGAGTAGTCTGTTCAGGTATTCCTGCATCTAATTTCTAAACTTAACATAATAATTCATAATTTAGCATTGATTTAAAGTACTGATACTAACAGAGTTAGCACTACCAAGCAGAAACATTCACTGTCGAACTGTGCTGCACATTCCTATTTCAACTCATTTATGATTGAGATTTTGAAATTTGCTATAGTAGATGGTAATTTGTTTTTCTTTTAGGGATTTTTGACTAATTGGCTCATGTGTGTTTCCTAATGTGCTAGGTGCAGAATGAATATTTTAACCTTCTGACTCACTGTAAGAGTTCTGGACACATATATATCATAATTGGTCTTTTGTTTTGCTTGTGTCGATGTGAATCAACTCATTTGGTGATAGAACTGAAAAGTGCAACTAGCTACAAATCTAATTAAATTACACCTTTTGGCCCTACTCAGAATTATTCACTTTCCAATGATACAGTAGTTCAGTAGGCACAAGTGTGATGTTATGGAATGTCCTGATCTTTAAGATATGACACCATGAAATGTGACAGGTGTGAGAGGATCCTTATTCAGCTCTGTTGCTGTGGAGACATTTCAGTACACCATTGCAAAATGGCATGCTGAAATCTTAAATGTTGTTTGTCTAGCTAGTTGCCCCATGTTTGGCCGAATAATATGTGAACATCACAATTATTCCAAGATCTCCTATTTTTTTCTGCACTGTGGCCCTCCTGCAGACTGAATTTTCTCTTTTCCTAGAGAAAATTCAGTTAGATCTCTAAAGCATTGTGAATTGAATGGACCAGTGCTACGGTTTGTAGTGCCACTATGATTGGAAGACTTTATTTCTGCTCTGATTGTAATACATACCTATAATCCCGTGAAAGCCATACTTACCTTTGAGAATGTCATGTGTAGACAATGTCAGAAGAATAGCTTTCTCTTACATACTATGTTCTCAATTATATAACGCTGCTGTTCTTCCTTGGTATTTAGTAACATGTATTTGGTGAAAGGGAATGCTTGATTAAGTTCCTTTTTCAGGTAAAAAGATGGCTTGTTATTTCCTGTACTCAAGGTTTTTCAGCTGTGGGGTATTGGCTATTTACAAAGAGTGTATATAAACAGATATATTTCCTTCAGGCATTGTTTTACTTTGAAAGGGGAAACAACACACGTCATTGATGTTTTACCAACATTAAAACATCACAGAGAATTTAAGTGACCAGTATAATCCCTTATCACAAATGAAATGAGCATTGCTATGGTGGAAGCAGAAGCATTAGTTTCAAGTTATTGCCCAAAAATGTGTTACTAATCATTTTGTCAGCATGAGTTGTTTGAGGTTGTAGGAGATAGTCATCACATTTTTCATGGCCAAATGCAATTTAGAAGCATGTTTGATATCCCATCATCTTCTCAATTAAAGGAATACAAACCTAAAAATACCCCAAATTCCAGCAAATATAGATGAGAAGAAGAGAGATGGTGGGACACTGGAGAGAGGTGAAGCTTTGGGAAATTAAAGCTGCTGTGTATGTGTATCTAACATTAGACACCTACATCCACAAGGGTATTCCAAGAAGGTTATGTGGCGTTTTTTAGAGATCTGTCTTCACTTGAGGAAACGTTCCTTTGGACGTTTCCCTGAATTTGGCCTAAACCACCACAAGATCCTAAGCTGCTGTGGTTTCCACTGACTGAATGAATTAGATATTTTTTCACAAATGTGTTCAGAATCCACAGATGCATTCCCATCTAAGAGTATATGAATGCCAGATATATTAGTTCAAGTCCCTTTGCTTTCTAGAATATCAGAAGGAAAATCGACAAAGAATCAATATATGTGCTACTGTCTATGACTGATCTGTCACATGGTGGGTTGTACTAATCCACAGCAGATTTCAAAGCCCATACGCACATTTCTAAATCTTTTGTAGGCTGATGTTTGCAGTTAGATTCTAACAGTAGAGAAAGGATGGTTTATTTTCTAAAGAAGGTATCTCTTCCCGCAGACTTACAGGGCATTAGAAGTTCGTTTTGATTTTGGGGTGCAGACAATATGCACAGATACCACAAGTGAAGTAAAACACAAGTTTCTCACTAAGTGACTCACTTGATTAGCCAGTCTTGTCTGTGTAATGCAGAATTGTGATATTATTTCAAAGTGACTCTCCTATAACCTTCCCACCAAACATAATCATGCTATTACTGTTGACTCTGACAGCAGCTTCTTTCCATCCAAGAAGCTCAGCAAATTTCACAACCATTAAGCCTCCCAATGAAATAGTTAAATGTCATTATCTCATTTTCTAGATGAGGCATATAGAAATTAATGACTTGTTAGAGTCATACAGGAAATTTGTGACAGAGCAAGGAATAGATGGAAGCTCCTTTAGCTCTCATGCCTATTTTTTAATTTACAAAATTACTCCTTTTGTCCTCAAATAAAAGGTACTCCTGATTTTGGAGCAGTGTTATGAATGAATGATCTGAAAAGCTCAATTATTGAATAAGTAAAACAAGAGTACCAAGAGCAACTCTGCTACTTTTCTAGCAATATAATGGAAGAACTTTGCTATTACAGGCATAGCATTGCTTTTAAGTAGAAACATGTCAGAATGCAAGAATCCTAGATCTCAATTTGAAGAAGGTGAGAGAGTGGAAGGAGGATCTCAGTGGTTTGATGTAGCACCAGAAACCTAGTATGAGCAGCATAGAAGAAATGGTTCTGGTTGATCTGGTCTCATGCCTTAAACATGCTGATTCATCATTGGGCTCTTTGATTTGCTGTGGCTGAATCTCAGTATTTCTGTTTAAACTGAGCAAAAAGCAATGTTCACTGTATGGGTCACACATGAGGTTCACTTAAGTTTCTCACACCTAAAGAAATCCAAATTGTCCACTAACTCTTCTGATACACGAAGACAAGGAAATAAGATGTGAAATGCATCACATAAGTGAAGTGCTTACACATAAAATACATCAGAGATTTTGTTTGGAAGGTTACTGTAAAAGTGAAATACCTTAGGATGTGTGTTTTCATTTTTTTAGATTATTCTTGCTATTTTTTACTATATACACTTAGATATTCTTATCTGTAGTGTAACACTGTCTATACAGGAGGTATTTTGCTAGCCGTATGTGTGAAGTGCAGGAGTAGAAATGGGAAGGTTTGTGTCCTGAGAGAAATACGTATGAATCTTTGAAAACAATTACCGCATGTATTTATTGTATGGATATTATCCTGCCCACCTACTTAGGTTTAAATTAGAGGAGTCCATTAGGAAGAATTTCTGGCAGAGGTGAAAATAAAGTAGAATCCTGTAGATAATCAGGAGTCCTAATCATAAAGTAAGAAAGCCGAGGATCATGCTCAGCCTCTTACCTGGGCCGACGAAGTTGCTTCTTTCAGTCAAGGTTAGGGTGGAAGATGATACTTTTATGAAGTCTTAAAGATGCTGGCCTACGCAGAGAAAGGGGTTGAGTGAACTTTTCAGGGTGTGTCACTGAGTGCTGACAAGGACTGACACATACCATGAGTGGCAGCAGACTTTCTATATGACCTTGGCCGAGTCACTTAATCCCTTTGTGACTTGGTTTCCTCATCTGCAGAATTAGGTATAAACAGTAATACTTCCCTGCCTCACAGGGAGCTTGTGGGGATTACTTCATTACTGTTTGAGAGGCGTGTTCAGAGACAAACAGGAAAAATGAAGTGGAAGTGTTACTATTTGTTGCAGGAAACCTCTACAATATCAAATGACTTGTTGATCATGTCTTGCAAAATATATTATTAACTGGCTATTTCCTGGGAATCTGATATTATTGGAAACCACATGAGCCCATCATACCTTCCCTCTTTCCTCTGCTTCCTTTCTGCTCTCAAGTAGTTGTGCATACGTAGTTAGGCAAAATTAGACAACCTCTCTTCCCATAAAAAGTATGCCTCTTTCTAGGATGACAGCTTTTTGGCTTCTGTAAATTATGAACCTGGAAGTCCCCAAATCTACAGTCAATTCTCTTACCTAGGAACAACCTGTATAGATCGACGCAAAGATAAATAATCTACTTCCTTTAGTCACACTTTTGAAGGAGTGAACAGCAAGTGTTTAAAGTTGATTTTAAATTCCAAAGGAATGTCCAGTAGTAAGGACATCTCCCTCTTCCCCTGAGAGATCGCAAGAAAACTCTTACAAGCTGCAGCTCTATGTTTATTAATAACATATTCATGCCTTGTTTGATCACACAGTACTGCAGGTCTCATGGATATCTGTTACAGACGTGCAATGATGTGTCTCCCAAATTAGCCAAAATGCAGTTAACCTAAGCAGCCAAAATTTTTGAATGACTGAGAGTACATCAGCAAAGTGAGTTTATACAAGCCAGTTTTGTATCCTATATCTGTGCTGGTTTTGACCCGGTACTGTTGGATTGGCAGAAACTCTAAAGATGAACTTACATGTCTAAATCCCAGCTGCTCACTCACGAGTGGATACTGCACTGCCTTAACCCCACTATGCAGAGGAATTCTCTTAGCCACAGGGACTTAGAAATAGCCTGTAAATATATTTCAACTGTACTTGAAGTATTCTGGATCAATAAATACAAATTAAAATCAAAGAGAATTTTTCAATAATACCAGTAGGTAATGCATGTAAGAGAGACCATTTATCTTCTCTGTGACTAGGAAAACAGTCAATTTTGATTGTTAATATTAAGGCTTCTGTTTTCTTGTGGACTGCATTTCTTGGTAGCGGGATCCCTCTACGACCATTTCTTCCATTCCATTAACAGATGTTTAGGTTTACTTAAATCTGAATGTAGTCTCTGGTAAATCACTACCAAATGGTAGTCACTGTGGCTTAGATGAAGTATTGCATATGTTTGCAGCCACACCCAAACACTCACCTTAAAAGCACATAGGGACAATACTATTCGTTAGCTTGCACAATGCATGAGATAAGGTGATGCAATGTTCATATGTCATTGTTCTTGTATGTGCTGTTCATGTCAGGTGTTTCTCCTGAGCAGCACGTAAGTGCATGGCATCCATCAGCTCTGCACAGTCTTGTTCACCCTCATCTCTACCGTGACACAAAAGATTTGGTAGAAGTAATCCATTTGATCACTCCCTTTTTAATCTTATGTCAAGTCAAGTCAAACCCTTTTTTTTGCTCGCTAATTCTCATGTAAGGCTCCCAGTGACATCATCTATCGTGGTGTGAACCATTTTGTTATTTACAGAGTTACTTATTTTTTACACGAATGTTGGCAGGGTTTAAATCAGACAGGAAAAGTGCCAATATGAGCAAAGACAAATCATTAAAGACAACAAGGAGTTGAGATTTTTTAATATGTAGGAAATTATAATTTTCATATTTTTTTTTCCTAGAAATACATGGTTTGCTGAATTATCAGAGAGTTGAATGTTTATCAAGAAGGCATTTAACATATTTCCTTGGGAGTGCAAAATACACTATGCAAATTTTAGTCGGTTTTACAATGGTTTTTTTTAAATTTTTTTTTTTCTGAAGAATAACACCATATTTGTATCTAGAGTTATTTTGAGCAATGTGTAATATTACTGTTGGATATGTTGGTGTATTTTCATGAAGGGAATCTATTTATTGAGCATAGGAAGCAAAATATTCCTTTATAAATAAAAAATGTGGCAACACTTTAAGTCCTTGGAAACAGGATGTAAATATTGACATGCTAGTATAAGGCAGAAGACATGCTGTTTCTGAAGGAAGACTAAATAAATCTATATTTTCATTTAATCATTATGATACAATTCACATAGTTATTAAGAATCCTCACCACTAAATTTAGACCAGAATGTTTTTAAAACAACTTCAGTTGAGTACTCCAGAGTTATACACTGAAGGTATGCTGGCTGATTGCAGCAATGATAACATCCTCTTATAGCACTAATACTGTACACTGAGAAAGCCACTTTCTTTTGGAGATGAAATGTGGGGTATTACAGAAATTTCTCATATTGTCAAAATAGATGTCAGAAGAACAAATTTTATTTCTATCATTTGTAGGGATTATTCTTGGCCTTCCCTGTTTAAGCAAGAAAGAAACAAAGAAAAGGACTGAGAGATCTTGGGAAGGCACCTGGCACTTAAGAGGAGTCAAGGATATTCAGAAATAATTGTGGGTTTTTTCAGAATTATGAAAAATAGTGCTTGGAAGAAATGAAGTTTCTTTCCCTCCCTTCCCATTCACTTATACTGTTCCATAGAGTTGGTTTGGACTACTTAACAAAAGATGTAAATTGTTACAAACTCAACTCTTCATATCTGTAAGACCACTTGTTATGTACATTTTCTCTGAAATAATTTTGGAGCGGCTACTGTTACAGCATTCATTGTGTCTAGCACGTGTGAGGTGTCTGAGCAAAGAGTTTGTCAATTCCCCTGCACAGTCCCAAGAGTCAGTGGTGTATCTATCGCCTATGGGAAGCATCAAAGCAGTTAGATAAGGATACCAGACCCTGATGAAAATAACACCACCTGTTTTACCATGTTATTTATATATGTATGTTGGCATTAGCTGAAGTTTTGTTAGGCTTTCTAGCATTTCCAGTTGCAATGTAAACTGCCAGATTAAAAATAATCTTTGGTTCAGATGTTGCAGAGAGCAAGCAGAAAGCTGTTGAGGGTCATGAAGGCAGTTGTAGGTCCTGATGTCAGTGAGGAAGAAGGAAGTGAGCTGCTTAGTCTGATTTGGTTTAAACAGCTTTTAGTAGAAACAAAGTAGTACTGGAAACTCTGCCAGGGTTTTCAGTCCTTTATTCAAGATAGTGTTTTGCTTAGGTGAGTAGTTGGCTTCCCCTGTGTCCATCATGTGCCCTTTGAAATTTTCACTGCCCAGTAGGTATCCCCTTCCTTTCAGTGTTCTGGACTCTGGCCTCTCTGCCATGTTCCCTGGCTTGTTCCTAAAACTAATTGACCCACTGTCGGTGGCACAAATCTAATGTCATTATTTTAAAGAAAGACCAGCTAACTCCAAATGGGCTGCATGCAATAAGAGATCTAAAAAGAAAGGGTAATATTCCCACGGGAATTTGCATTGAAGGCATTCCAAGCACCAGGGAATTCCATGTGCACACAGCGTAGTGTTGATCTGCACAGGAGTTTCAGTACATAGCAAACTTCGTAATCATGGTTTCACTAGAGTCGGGAGTTTACCACTTGTTCAATTGGTATTTAAATTATGATCTCAAAATTGTCCTTTCAAAGTGTGTAGACCTGAAAAAGACTTTTTATTTTACACTGGCAATTCTGGAGTACAGGTAAATTAATACTGAATCAGTGTCCTATGTTTGATTCAGTGGGAATACTGTTCCTTTGAAATAAACCGCAAGCAGTGCGTTGTGTAAGAGGGACGCAGGTTTACAACTCTCACATTGTAAGCTAATGGTCTGAGTCTTTACCAGCTTATTCAGAGTAATATTTTATTAGTGCTACAGCCAACAAAAGCATATTGCTTGTGTTATCTATGCTTCTTTATAACCATATTACCGAGATTACAGCAATTCATTGCCTGACATTTATCTATCTGACTGTCAAATCAAATATTCATGGAGCACTCACTGCTACTCAAAGTAGCCTGGAGAAATAATTCTGATCCCTCTGGTTACCTCTCAGTATCTCCTAGCTGGTTGTGAGGGAGGTCTTGCATTATGCACTTGCGAGATCCCATCTCTTTGGTTATGTGTTTCTAGTGTGAGCAGTTGTCATTCCTTTACTGCGTAATTTATTTGATGGTGTTACTGGTTTGTTATTGCATTTGTGGTGTGCAGCATGATTTTTCATTGCTATTTATAACATTGGTATTAATGGTAAGTTTGGTGGTATAGTAAGGGAAGAAAGATTATGATCTCTTCCCCAATGGATAGAAGCAGATAGGAAATAATGTATTTCATAATGGAACAATGTAAATAAAATGCTACTCATTAATTAAAGGTAATTAACTGAAAGAGAATACAGTTAGTTAAATGCACTGAATCTTAAAAATAGATAATGTTCTTAAAATGCTGTGGGCTTTTGAATTTAAATACAGTTTAAATGCACAAACATTAAGGAGTTGAAGAAGGTTCTTATGAACAATTTTTGGTTAATGGATTTCCTGGTATCAGGGACTCATAGATTCACAGAATTCTGTGTGTCTGTCATATTGGTAAGGTCATTGAAGGTGTCCAGAGGAGGGCAACAAAGCTGGTGAAAGGGCTGAAAGGAATGTCCTGTGAGGAGCAGCAAAGGATTTTGGGCTTGTCTAGTTTGGAGAAAAGGAGGCTGAGGAGTGACCTCATTGCCCTATAACAGCTTCCTGAGAAGGGGAAGTGGAGAGAGAGGTGCTGATCTCTTCTCCCTGGTGTCCAGTATAGGATGCGTTGGAATGGTTCAAAGCTGTGCTGGGGGAGGTTCAGACTGCATATTAGGAAGCATTTCTTTACTGAGAGGTTGGTCATGTGCTGGAACAGGTTTCCTACGGAGGTGGTCAAAGCCCCAGGCCTGTCAGTGTTTTAGAGGCATTTGGACAGGCATGAACTAGACAAATAATTGTAGATCCTGTCCAACTGAAAATATTCTATTGTATATGTTGTTCAGCTTTTGAACTTCTCCCGATCTCCAGTAGAGACTTTGTGAAAATTCTTCTGAAGAGTAAAAGAAAAGTTTAGTTTAGAGTATAGGTCAGTCACAATAACTTCAGATTCTTCCCACAAGGTGCATGAGAAGAAACAGCCTCATTAACTCTTTGCTCTGAGAAAATGCTTGGAAGTATGACAATCATTAGAATTTTCCATGTCCAACTGTAAGAAAGGAGTAGAAAAGTGAAAAAACAGCATCAGAATACTCTGGTAACAGACTAATAAGACTACTATAGAATATTTTACAGGAATTGTTTTTGAAATATTAGTAAGGGGTTTTTGTATAGCATAATTCTTTTGATTTCAGTCGACATACTGGTTTAGGCTACCAGGCTTCAGAAGCCCTGCCTGTGCCAGATGCCTCGATAAAGGTCAGAGGGGCGTGACTCACCTGTGAGGAGTGTGTTGTCACCGCCAGCTTTGGGCAGGACAGTCCCACCTGTGGTGTCCCAATTTCCAGGGCAGATGCACAGTTGGCCCGGATTGGCTGTGCTGGCTCCCGCCTCAGCACGGATTGGCCGAGCCTTCTGCCTCCTCTGTCTCATCTTCCTGGGGCACCAGCACTGCCCGGCTGCAGCTCCTCCACGCTGACCACAGAGGGACCGGAGGATGCCCACGCATCAGCACTTGGTTGATAAGGTGTGTTGTTGGGGATGTGGTGAACAGGGTGCACACTAACTGGTGATACTTATTCTCAAAGGCTAAAGAATATGTCTGTGGCTCATCAGGAGTGTCTAGGAGAAGGAGAAAAATACTCATAAAGAATTGGAATAGAAAGGACTATGCAGGAGTTAGTCTTAAACTGTTGGCAGGATGGACTTGCAAGGACTGTGTTTTTCAAGTTACGGAATGGTATTTATCATATTAAATGCTCTATATTTAAAAGCTTTTAAAACAACTTTTGTCTCTATTCAGAAGTTTGCCCAAGGCTTTGGAGGAGCAAACCACCAAAGTGTCTCTTCCCGAGTCCAGCAGACTTTGAATGCAGTAGCTAACTAGCACTCAGGGGTTTAATTGTTGGCCTGAAGTCGTATTAGACTAAATATGGAAGAGGATTCTTAAGGTAGCAGCTCAGGTGTTGGAAAGATGAGGGCCATGTAGACTCATAGGGAAAAAGGTTTGAATCTGTGATTAAAAAAAAATTAGAATTTTTCCATCAGATGAAGGAACTGAGGATACAGTTAATTTTTCATAAGTATATCCAATTAGAAGTTTGCAAATAACATTTATTTGCCAGAATTCCCTATGCTTCTATTTTATAAATATTTACTTTTTGTTTCTTTACATTTTTCATGGAGAAAAGGTAAAATGTGTGATGCAAGGTAACATGATTGCATTGAGTATGTATTGGAACTCGGAGTCCATGGAAGTTTTCTGCCTCAAGTCTGGACTTGGAATTTTTTAAAATGCTAGTATCTCTCTTTCTCATCTAAAAGTTAGTTCCAAAAAATGACATGATGAGACTCTTAGAATACCTTTTGAACTGTTAAATCAGAGAGCTGATGCAAATAGAAGTACGTGTTGTACTTGTATTTCTGGCTCTTTTCTAGCAAGAAAAAGAGGAAAGATTTCAGACTGGCTTTCTTTCATGGCAGAGTGCAGCTCCAGACAATTGTCCAATCCTAGCTAAACTAGGTCTTTGCACTTTGAAATAGAACATCTAATTAGAAACAGGCTTTTTTTTTTCCATCTCTCTGTGAGTCAGGCAAAGATTTCAACAACACGTAGACTGGTTCATAATAAATCACTGTTTACCGCATCAGTTGATATAATAGCACCCACATGCTGTATTTAAAACTTAATTAGAGGTGGGCCACGTCAAAATCGTCACAAGAGATTGGATAACCACACCCAGTGTGCTGATACCAAAACATGATGCTTACCAGGATCCCATTAAAGTGACACTTTGATGAGGCTTTAGAGAGGTACAGTCTTCATCTGCTTTAAGGACATGATAACTTGAATGTATCACTTTCCTGGTTGCTGTTCTGAGTAGTTGTGACACCGTGCAAACCTTCATCATCCTACCTGGAAACCTTTCAGCACTTTACAGTCACCTATTTTATTATTTGTTGACTCTGTGGCTTTTTGAAAAGTTGTTGAAGTTCGGAGTTAAATACATGGATGTTTGGAATTGCATATTTTTCCCTTGCTTCCAGATGCTTCTGTTACTTATTTCTTTAGCACATACAAAACCAAATGATCTTACACTGTCATGCATGAATTAAGTTACACAGGTAGATGGTACAAATTGAACGTATCTCTTACATTGTGTTTGAAATGCTTAAAAAAATCTCAAGTAGATATCTCCATTCTTTCTGTTACTGTCTGTTGTGTCACACGAGGCAATCCTGTAGCAGACAGCATGTAAAATAGCATTATTAAATAGTTCTGGAAATTTAACTGTTGTATCAGCACTTTTGTAGCTGGAAGAGTGAGTTGTTCATAAGATGTAATGGCCTTTTAAATTACGTAGTGCCACAGTTGAATGTTTAGACTTTGAACATGGGCTGTAAAATATGGTATTAAACACCTGAGAATACTATTGGGAAATGTTTCCTTTCTTTCTTGGAAACAGTTTACCATCAATGTCAATACTACAAGTAAACTATAAAGAAAATACATTTTTTCTTCATGGACAGCCCTGGAAGACTGGACTTCAGTCTCTTAGTTATTGTTGTGAATTTCTGTACTGGCTATAGTTTATTCTTAGCCCATAGGAAGCATGCAGTAGTAATTTAGTATTTTTTAATTGTTTAGAAGTTCCAGAGGACTTTGCAGAGGTCTTTTGTTAAGTCCTTCAGGAAACAAATATTTTGAAAAACTCTAGGAGTAGTCCAGGGCATTTAACTAGATTTCTGGACCATCCCTTGGAAGTGAGAATAGG
This sequence comes from Gymnorhina tibicen, assembly GCA_013399875.1. Lineage (NCBI taxonomy): Eukaryota > Metazoa > Chordata > Aves > Passeriformes > Artamidae > Gymnorhina > Gymnorhina tibicen. Next base: position 551,980 of record VXAZ01005435.1, on the reverse strand, counting down.
GAAAGCAGTCAAAGGAGAGCATGCTAGTCATGGTTATATCTACAGTTTGAGGGCAAGGATTACATCTTAGTTCTTGAATAGCCAAGGAGCTAAGCTAAATCTGCCGGTGCAACAATGAGGAACTTTGTTTAAAGACTTCTCTAGTTCTAAGGTGTAATGCAGTAGACATGGCTGTTAATGGATTGCTGACATGTAACCTGAAAATTTAAACTTCCATTAATAATTCAGTGTTTTTAAATTATAATTGTGTCTCTCATAGCACTAAAATAAAATATGAGTATTTTATTTTAATTTTTTTTTCAAAATACATGAATGCAAAGAAAGTACAGCTTTCTAGGCTTGCTTTGTTTCCTGTCCTGGAGAAAAGCAGATATTTTTCAAAATGGCAACTACTTAAAAGAAGTTACTATGAACTGTATTGTCTTTTTGTTCCACAGATGAGGAGACGCTCCTGCTTTGTTTTTTTGTTCTGTGGGATATTTTTGCCTGGAATCCTTGGTTTTCCACAGACAAATACCTCAATTGATTGTGATTCCCTGTTACCAAACTATGAAGCTGAACCACAGACATCTGCACCACCATATATTATTGCTGTATCTTTTGATAACTTTGAGCCAGGAAATGAAGTCCAAGGTAAACAGTCTTTGTCCATGTCTTCCAGAATTACCAATCTTCATAAAAATTTCTCCATTTTCCTCTCAGTCTAGATAATTTATTTTTTAACTTCAATCTTGTTCATGTATACCTGAGATATTATTATTTTTTCTGGTTTATATCTGTATGTACATACTTGTATAACTGAAAATGCATTCTTTTTTCTTCATCTAATAAACATATCTTAACTTTATGCTGTAATTTTTGTGACGAAATTAAAATTAAGTGGGACAGCTGGCCAAACTGGACTAATAATTAGTTGCTCTTTAACTTTGTATTTGAGTATTTGAATCAGGCCTCTGCAATACAAAGGGATCCTACTCATTAATTCTTCACATGGTGTCATCTTACAGGAAAATAAAAATTCAGGACGCAGTATGAGACAACCCAAGAGTGAGACATTTTGAGTCATCCTTCTAAGAGCTGCATCCCAGATTTTATCAAATTGCAGGAGGTGGAGCTATTGTGGCTTAAGCCACCTCTTTATCTTCCTAATCCCAAATTGCTCTCTGGATGGAACACCTTAACAGCCTTGTTTCTCCACACTATGATGCCATCTTATGGTGCTGTCACACTTCTGGTAACTTGTGAATGCTTCTTTTTCTAGCCATTCATGCTAGAAGAAACATGGAAGTGGAAGACATTTGTGACCTGTCACAGATCTGTTGCTGGATCTCAGTAGCTGGAAAAGAGCATTATTCACTAAGTAGTTACTCTCTAGCTGGGATTCTGTTTTACTTTAACCTAGTAGCATGGATGTACTTCCACAGAGAGTGATGTATAGGGAGAAGAATGGAGAAGCCTTGGAGTCCTGCTACTGCTGCCATTCTTGGGAAAACATGTGTGAAGAGCTCCTTCAAGGATGGGAGGGCTCTTTAAAAATGGATACCTACTTTTAAAATACTATTGACAGAAAAATGATGGATGGATTTAAGTATATGCAGACTGTTCAGCAAGTTAAATGAGATTTATCATGACAAAAATATTGAATCCCCAATGCTACTAACCTTGCCTTTTTTGTCCCTTTTTTCCCCCTAACCATGCCTATTTTTAGCACTGCTTTTCTCCTGCTCCCAACTGTAAGCACCCAGTACGTGGTCTCAGGGAGCTGCATTCGGTCCCCTTCCATTGAGTATATTCCAGTTTCACTGTGCCATGCCACACGCCAACTCCTACAGGTCATCCCTGCTGCATTTAGCCCTGCATTCAAGGGCTCCATGTCATTGCTTCTGGGACACCTGGGGAAAATTAGTGAATTAGTACTGAAAGTTGATGACAATTGGAAGGCTAATTATGCAGGTGCTTGGGAATGCTAGATTATTGAGGTATGATTGGTCTTTGCCTTCACTTTTGTGTCATTCCCAGTTCATCTGCCCTTGTTTTTAATGGTGACACATATCTCTGTGCATACAAAATTATTCTGATTTTGTTTGCCAAAGTCCCTAATAATGGAATTAGCAGAGAAAATTTATAATAGATCATAACAAATTTGGTTATGCCTTTTGAAATTTAATTTCAGTTTTGATACACACAAAGCATGAAACTGCTCTCTTCCATATTTTTCTGAGCTCCTTCAGTAAAAAAATTTGAGTAATATTGAGTAGCTTATATAGTTTTTAATTTTTCATATTTAATGTAGAACATGGAAGCCAAACGTAGTTTCTCTCTTTCCAGTTATAATACATTAAAAAAAAATGTTTCTGCATTTCAGCCTTACACAAAAGATAATCCTTTATTTTAAAACAGAGGTAGAAAGAAATGCAATTCTCTTTCTCCTATAGCAATTTTGACTTTGTAAGCCTAACTAGACGAAAAATAAATAACCTTTTAGTCAGCAGAACCACTGCTCATTTGGTAGAGCAGAATTCCTTTTAAAATTGTCAGTAAATCATAAATTTCATGTTACTTTACACAAAAGCACATTTCTAAATTTTTTCTTTTACCTTTATTGTCACTCTTCTTATAATGAAGAAAAGCATTTTTAATGTTTTTTAGAATTGTACAAGGCTTAAAGTAATTACTGAACATGCAGTCTTCTGCCTTGGAGTGAAGCAAATTACATGGTAAACATTAAGGCAGTTTTAGCTATATATGAAACTTAAATTTCTCAAAATGTCTCTTTTCACAGTAACTCTAGAAGCACTTGGAGATGCTGGGTTTAAAGGATTTAATCTACAAGCTCGAGAAATAGATGGAGATGTTCCTGTTGGTACTTTTAAAATTACAGATCCAAACACGAAAGGCTTGGAATGTCATAACATGACGGTATGTGTGCAGTCTTTGGAATACTTACTGAAGCTTGGGTTTCTTTTAAATAATAGAAGTAGGGATTATTCTTTATACAACAAAGCTATTTCATCAGTAGAGTTTAAAAAATTGGGCTTTCTCAAGAACTATCTCAAGAACTATATATTTCTCATATCCTCTGTATGTGGTATGAACCTAATGTAGAAATTCCCTGGCTCCTTTTAGGACTACATGAGTGTTGCCTGTTGTAGTAGAGATAATTCTTGTAATAATATAAGTAAAAGTCACTTTTGCATCTTATATAATTATATGTATTCCTTTTTAATTGCAGAATTCAGCAGTCAGTCAAGCCAACTCAGATGTGAAACAGAAAGTTACAACAACATGGATTGCTCCACATGATGCTAGAGAGATTCAATTTATGTAAATAGTTGTTTTTCAATATTTTTTGCCTTGAAATTTTATTTCTGTGTTAAGATGGACCTGTGTTGCTATTTCTGATTTTCTAGTCTTGCCATCATCATGGGTTTTTTCATAGTTTGCCATAACTTCCCACTACGTTCATTAAACAATGTGATTTCCATTTCAAGATATAATTTTAAAGGACAAACACTGTCCTGCAGATCTTAATATAACTAAATAATTCAATTAAGCACAATACTATTAATGGATCTTTGAGTAACCAGTTTTTATACTTTGACTTCTTTAATTACAACAACAACAACATGAATGTAACTTGTTCCCTGAAAAGATGAAATTCAGGCTCTATTCAGTTCAGGCTCTATTCAGTTATACCTTTTTCATTTTGAACAGTGGCAAAATAGTAATTTGATGATAATTCTTCTAATATAAATGTTAAAATAAGTGTATGACCCATGAGCTAACTTCTGGAAACAGGAGAAGACATATTCAGCCTACTTTTAATGCTACTTTTTTCAGATCTGAAGCTTGTAAAAATACCACCTACTCTAACAAATGCAAGGTTGAAATATATTGGAAAATATCTAAATATTTTATAGCTTGTATTGTTTGAAGTGCAGATTTATGATAGGGCTATCTTTGCCTTGCTTCATTAAATCTTGAGGAATACAAAGAATGGGCAAAAGAATACAAAACCCCAATTACTTCCACTCATTATTGCCATGAGAATCAGTTCACCATCATAGATAAAGATTGTCAGAGCAGGTGACATTATGGACATTTGAGCTGATACTCCTCACTGGAGTCAGTGCTTCTTCAAACAGTGTCTATTCCTCTTCTGCTTGTTCTCAGCATCTGTTTTAGTTATACTCAAAATTATGTTGGATGATAGTACAAGTCACTATAAAGAAAAGTATTCTGTGAAACTTGTACTGTATACACTTAAAACCAAAACAGAGTGGACATTCTTGGCGGGGGGCAAAAGGGGAGGAGACTTATTAGTATTTTATATTGAAATACTGTGATAGAAAAATAATTATTATTTTGTTTTCTTTCTAGTGCAACTGTGGTTCAAAATCTAGACAATTTTTGGGTTGGAATTCAAAGCAAAACTCTCACACCTACTCATTCTGCGTCAGTTAATGCAACAGGGAAAAGTAAAAGGAAGGTATGTTTTGAGCATATTTGAATGATAGAAAGTAATAGAGTAATAATTAAAGTATCTTTGGCTTGATACAAGACATTTGTTGCCATTTATTCATTAACTAAGATGGCCAAAATCACTAGATGTTTTCAATAATTTTAATATAACTGCCTAATCCTCTTATTAAAATGATAAAAAAATAAAGTAAATATAATTTTTCTACCACAGAAATGAGGAAAGTAATAATCTAGTTATCAAAACAATCCATATCTTAAAGCAAAAAAAAGAAAAGCAAATTGGTCATAAGGAGAACTGTTCTGTACTTCTGAGGTACAGTGCTGTCCCAGCCCCTGGGAACTGTAACTGTGTAGCATATTCTTGAAAGGAGTTGTTAAAATTTTTTCTGCCAAGAATTATGCTTATATGAAACATATTAAACATGACTGACAGCTTAAGTAAAGAAAGTCTCCTCAAATCTACTGTATTGGACTGTAGCAGCACTGATTTACGTGAACTTGTGATCTATTTAAGAGTGAACACCCATCTTTAATCTCTTACTTCACCAACTGTATTGCCTGTTTCCTGTAATAAGCTATCCTCTTTTTTGCACTAAGTAATCTGGAAATGTTTCCTCTTTTTTTTTTTCCCCACAGCTTATGATAGAATTAGAATGTAACAAGGTAAGAGCAATTTTTCTTCAATTTCCCAATTTTCAGTTACCTCAGTTTTAGAATTCTGGTCCTCTTGTTTCATACTTGTAGCATGAAGATTATATTGTACCATTCAAATTACTTTCCTAGCAATATCACATTTATGCTTTCATTTTTGTATTCAGTTTTGAAGGTACTTTTATTTTGAATTAGTTAACATCAGTTCTCAGATGAGATTGTTAAAATGTGTAATATATTGTCAGCAATGAAACACTTGATTTCTTTGCTGGGACCATCAGTGTGAATTCAGTTGATTTCCTGTTTAAAGTAATTTGATATTTTTACACCAGTCAATAAACAGTAACTGGAACCTGTACTTTCTTGCAGCGTGGAGGGACTTACTCAACAGGCCGATGCATCATGGTAAATATTCTTCCTCCAAAGATATTGACATGCTGCTAACTGCACAAGGTCTCAAGGCATAGTCCAAAGTTACTTCTAGACATGTCTTTAAACTTTTTGTCACTCAATATAATTTTCTTTTTATTAGTTTATCTTTGTTGATTAAAGATCCAAAACTGTCCAAAGGGTTGTCAGACTTGCTACCATTTCCATCTGCAGGTTCTCTCTAGCTAATCTGAAGTAGCTTTATAATAAAAGTTTTCCTTTTTCTGTTTTCGCTTTTTATTCGTTGTGTTTTCTTGCTGTTCAAGATCACTTATTTCAACAGCTCTGAAACCTTGCCTTTTGCAAATCATGATCTAGATATAAAATATAGTTATTTGATTTTTTTCCTCTGAAAACTATCAGTTGCAGCTCAGTGAAGAAGCCTCTTTTCCTTCTTTGCTTTTTTACAGCAAATATGCTAATGATTACGTGGTCATATCAGTAAAAAGCTTTCATCTACTTTTTAATGATTGTGATGGTGTAGGTCTCCTCCTCAGTGATGGATATCAAGTGTATGAGGTCAGATAAAAAAGGATGCAAGCAGCAGAATTATGTTATTTATAAAAGCTGGATTGGCAGTTTTGATTATTTGTCTTGAAAGATCTCTGAAATAATTTTAATAGTATCAGTTTGGTGGAATGAAGTCACAGAAAACTACTTTGTGGGTTCTTTCTTTTCCCACCAAGTAGAATTTTCTCTCCTGAAAATCATTTATATAAAAATAATTTTTCTGCAAAGTAATAAATACCAATTTGGTTTCTTTACAGGTTGGACCTTCCGGTTCCTCTCAGAATAGCTATTCAGGCAGTCAGGTATGAGTCCTGAATTCCAGCATTTGTATGTTTTCCTTCAGTAACCTTGAATGACTAAAATTCTGTAACTACAGAGTAGTGAGGTGATTTAGTACAGTACTGAAATATCTTCTCTGCTAGTTAACCCAGAAAGGCAGAGTTATTCATCCAGTAAACAGTATGTTCATACCTGGGCTAAGTTCAACTACCTCCACTCTGCTGAACTCAATAACTTGTTCTAATTTAATGTCTGTATTGCTTTTAACACCAGACTATATATGCAGTTGAAAATTTGGGGATTTCACTATGTCTAGTTAGCCTTTAAAAACTTTGGGGGTATGTATAGCTGCATTCTTACCACCTTCACTTCATTAATGACAGCAATGCATACTTGGTTTTTAGTTGATTATCTCCACTGCCATTAATATGCCTATTTTCTCTTTAACTCTTAGATACTTTCTGGTATGTCTCCAGTTTCTTAAACTGAGCTTCTCAAGGATATATTTCTTACTAATTATTAGTTATATTTAATAGTGAATTATCTGGTAATACTCCATTTCTTCAGTCTTTACTACTTGTAACTGGAATTACCAGACACTGAAAAATAAGAATTATTTTGCTATATATGCTAAAAACTGGTTTTCTTCCTTATATTTTTTTCATATATAATACATACTCTTTTCTAAGAGTTGAGTTTCTCATCTTATCATATAGCTACTTGAAGTTACTAATTTTTTATAAAATATGAGCCATTCAGTAAAATTTTAAAAGGTTTCATGAGCGGTGACAAAGTTGATGAAAGTTACATGAAATACAGATGATGACTAATGTGTCATACTAAATTAGAATTATTACAGGCAGTGCCAGTGAACTGGTAACCTCTTTACTTGCTTATCCCTTGCTTGCACGTACATATTGCCAGCTGCACAGCTTTTCATACCATAAACAGCATGGCATGGGGGTTTTTCTGTCTGCCCCATTTGGATTTTTTATATGGAAATAACTGACTTCTGTTTTTATTTCAGAGTGGAACAGTCTACACAATAAGCAAGAGTGGATGTGTCCCTGTAAGCACTATTTTTACTTTTTCTTTTTTTACCCCAGCATAACTGTATTTATAGTAACTCCTAGCTTTCAATGGCATTACTTAATGAATGTTCATGTGGGAGTCTCTGTTCCAAATAGAAAATAATGACGAGAAGTAACTGGTTCCTTTTTGTCTTAGGGAGGTGCTGCTGGTACATATGGCCTACAAGCCTGCAGAGATGTAAGATGGTTATAGATGTTTTTACTGATTGTCTCCTACTATGCTTCTTAACTTACCTCCTTATTGCAAATTGCACTTGTTTCTCTTCTTTAGAGCTATTGAAGTCTTCCTAAATATATTCAGGAAAATAGTGTTAGCTTGACATATTATTCTGAGATTAAAACTCAAAGTTAAAAGGTGTTACATTGCCAGTTCCTCAAAGCCTACTCATTTATGTTTAAGGGTGTAAATGTACACGTAGGTGATACATAATGTCACCTATTATAAACTCTTAATTTGTTACCCTACACTAAAATGTCTGAATTCTTACTGCGTAATGTTTTTTTATCAGTTAAAATAATTGTCTTTGGATATTGCATATTGTGCAATATTATTTGGGATATTTTACAATCTTTACATATTAATTCTTAGATTAGTAGAGGAATTTCTATTGTCAGTTTCCTTTATTTAATTTTCACTTGAAAACAGGTTAATAATTAGCAAATTATTGTATAAATAAACACCTGATTTATGTTTTTATTTTAGAGTGCATCCTCATCTGGCAGTGGTCTTACTTATGGCCAGGTAATTCTGTTTCCCAACATGTTTTTATCTTCCTGAGGTATTCAAAAGCTAAGCAGTTGTGCCCAAATTTACCAAACAATAATTAAATTTGCGGAAGGGGATAAAGGCAAGCTGTCTTCAAATGTTTTAGTAGTGATCATATCTGGAAATTATTTCAGCAGATGGGTTAAATATTTGGTGTAGGCTGCTATATCCATTTTGTTAGAAGTTACTTCTCTTTTTGCCATACATTTACCTAAGCAACAAATGGATTCTTTATTTTTTACAGTCTGTCCCTTCAAGCATTTCAGATTCCAGTAAGAAGGTAAGCACTCCTTTTCAAAGGGAAAAAATTCTTACAGTTAAAACTTGGCATGACTCCTGTTATTTCAGTTAAGACTTCAAGATTTGAACCCAGATCAATTCATATGATTTGATTTGGTTTGGTTCTTAGAAGTGGGGAGAGCTTCTAATGAGAAAATATTAACACCTAAGCAGAAGATACAGTTATTGCATTTGGCTTAATTTTTTTTAATGAACTCAATATCAAGTCTTTTCTTAGCATAATATTGAATAAAGGCAAAATAAATTGATCTTCTACTTTGGGGTGGGAAGTTGAAGATCAAAAAGGGCACACAGTACGAGCCAGTGGATATGGTACAAGACATGAAATCCTGCTTCTGCCCCTACAGCTGAGTCATTATGTGGTTTGGGGCAAATGTTTTATCTCCTTATGCTCTTGTGTAAACCATGTATACATATATAACATTCTTTGCTTGGTAATGTGCATTAATTTTTTTAATAAAAATACTATTTTATAAAAGGGATCTTCCAAAGCATTATTATCAGAGTTTGTAAATTTACAGATTTCAGTATTCTTCATTTTTCTAACATATTTAACAACTTAAATAATCTCTGTGGAGAGTAAACAGTTTCCTCTGGTATCTCTATAGGTCGTGGTCATTGCCAACAGCAACCCTTTTCCACCTGTAGTAAGTTTTCCTCTACAATACACATTTTCTCTACAAATGATTTTGACTCAAAAAGGCTTTCAAATATGTATATTTTTAATTTTTCAGAAATAGTCCTTGAGAAATTCTTTGGCAGACAGAATTTACTCTATGTGTATAGTTATCTTCAGGGAAGGCCTGTTATAAGATAGGTACAAATCTCATGGTTCTGTGATTGCTGTTAGTTCTTGCAGAGATAATGGATTAGCTGCAGACACCGGGTCTCTCAATGCATGCACTCTCTGTGTTCCTGAATGGTTTTGATTTTCTGTTTCTATTGCAATTTTCTTTTGTAAATTCACTTCCATTCTCATTTTCAAATGATTAAATTTCCGCTCTGCTTACTTGGAACTAAAACTGAGTTTAGCCTTCAGGTGCTTGAAGTCAGTTTTTAGAATGTAATATTTTATAGATGTTTAATTTCTAAGAGAACATGTTCTAACCTGAATAAAGGTTAAGATGCATTTATTCTATGTCATCCTTTTTATATCATTCTTTCACATTCCATTGTGTATCGCATCTGAAATATAAGGGCCCTTTCTCCCTTTCTCTGCTGCAATATTCTGTTTGGGCAAGCCCTTTTGTAAATAATTAAATATATTTCTGTTTCATTTGCAGCGTCACACCTTCCCTCAGGTACGCATACTTTTTTCTTGTGATTCCTATAGTATTACTATAGTTCTTAGGACATCAAACCAGTTGTCTCAGGATGGTGTATACCACTCTTTTACATTTGTTCCTCATGCCCCAGAATTCAGCAAACAAATGACTGGAAGAGGAAATGGATTTGTATGTGTTGATGTATGTCCAGTGGCAGTGCGACAGGCTGGAGGGATGATGATGTCTTAGCTTCCCTCCTCACACTTGGAAAAGCCAAGCCAGCTACTGACTGGTAGTGCAGAAAGGTGATGCACATAACCTGTGCTCTGCTGCTCTCCACAGAAGATTTAAGAGTAGAAAATGACTTAGTAGGGTCAGTCTGCCTCCCCAAACTTTCAGAGCTGAGAATAAACTAGTTAAATGGTGGGTGTTAAGAATTGATACACCATACATAACACATATGACCTTTCCCTTTATTCTCACAAAGTAAATTGTTCAACTTAGTATTTTCTGTGTAAGTGCATTGCCTTTAAACAAGTCAATTAAATTATGTTTGTTTGTTTCTGGATTTTTTTTTCAGAGTTTGGGAAGCTCTGCTACAAGGATCATAGTACAGGTAGACATTTTTTTCTCCATTATACTTAAGTTTTAAATGAAGCTTTGTCTTAGTAAACTAAGTAATAATTCCTCCCTTAGGGAACAAATACATGTAGATAACTTAGAGATATCTTAGATGTCAGCCAACTACAGTGGTGGAGTAGGGCATTTCTGTAAGTACAGCAAAGGGGATATCTTGGCCAGTTGCTGATTAAAGACTATTGCAGCTGTTTTCTACACTTAAAAAATTTGAAAACCTCTGTATACAAATTCCATAGTGCTTTTAAAATTGGCAAAAGTTGACCGTCTTGCTCAGGAGGGAGGACTGAGTCCTAGAACTAAAGCTTGAATGTTACTCAGTATCAAATCAAATATAAATTGCAACCTGCACTGCAATCGGAACCTGAAAGTTTCATTTTCATTTAAAGAGTCTATTTTTTTGATGGAAACACCCAGTTCAGAATTACGTTTTGAAAATCCTGCAGTTAATGCTTAGGTAAACTGTATTTGTAATGTTGCTTCTTGATAACCAGGCACTTGGAAAGTCGATTACAATCCGATCTCATTAAGAGCATGCTGATAAAGTATTATGAATATCATTCAGGCATATTTATCTGGGTTCTTTGCAATTTAGCAGTTTTAGCATCCATCCCACTCTGAATGGTTAACCAGTCCATTAGATGCTAGTCCATTAGACTACGACAACAAATTCTCACTTTCATTGAAAGATCAGTAGCAGGTTACCCCAGCTGAAATCTGTCTTTTGAAAATCATTGCTTTCAAAATATATAGCATTATTTTCTTCCATGACTACTGATGAATGCTGGCAAAGAAAGGAATAATATTTCCTTGTTATTTTATTTCTGACTTTAAATGTATAGTGTTTTGATTGTGTAGTTTAACTGTTTTCATTGTGTAGATATAAAAAACATTTTATTCCTCTCATAATCCACATATTTCGTGGGAATCAAAATATTTTCTGCAGTGACTTTTCCTTAGATTAAATTGTAACTGTGGCTTTTTCAATTTTTGTTTTGACAAAGACTTTTCAAAAGTTTGTTGTGCTTATTCGTGAAAAAAATCGGTCATAGCATGAATACAAATGGATGAGTTTAAAGGCAATGTGTGTGGTACATTTGAAGGGCAGAATTATTTTAACTCGCTTCAAATACCACAATATGACACAAAGATGTATTATATAATTAACTTTCATTAAGAAAATTATAACAAGATATAGAAATACTTTTAACACTATTTCCGTAGAATTTTTATATCTATTTTATAGCACATGGGGATGACATAAAGTAAGAAAAGGTGTCATGAACTCTTTGTGGCTTTCAAACTGTCTAGTAGATAGAATGACAGAGCTGCTTCTTGAAATGTCCTCGTGCATAAGCAATTTCTCTTAAAAATAAATAACTTTTTTTTTTTTTCCTGTGTAGAGTGGACAAAAACAGCAAGCCAGCAGCAGTACTTACATTCAGGTATCTGAACTTAAAAAGTGTTATAAATATTCCTGTAGACTTCACTAAAACAGTGAAACAACTTAGAAATAAATTATTTTCTGCATTTAAAAATGGATTTCACAGGTGCAGGTATTTCTATTTCCCTGACTTTTGTTCATAAAAATACTAGTTGATATTCAACTGTTTTTGTTTGTGATGCTCACAAATATATTTCCATGTGTGATGGGTTGACCTGAAACGTGTGTATTCCACTCAAAGCATAAAGGTCATGGCCCTGAGAGGAAGTGATTCTAGGCTCACACCACACCATCAGCCCCAGACTGATAGATTCAAATCCCATGCATATTATACCTCGGATTCCAAAAGTTGTAAAGGTAGTTGCTTAGCCATACCTCGAATTCCAAAAGTTGTAAAGGGTAGTTGCTTAGCCATATTAAGAATGATGAAAAATCATAATTCTGGAACTATGTGCAATGTCTTCCAGGATTGCTTAAAGCCATGAAGATAAAGTTACTTGTGTGAAAAACAGTGTGTGAATTTAACAAATACTCACATAATGGCATCATAGATTATTGCAAACTAAAACTTGAGAATATATATAGTATGAACTCAAGTATGAAGGCTCTTTAAGTCTTCTTCCTCTTGGGGGCTGGGGGTAGGAAGGATGCAAAAGTCTGTCAATATTCTCTATCGCACTACATGCAACCAGAAAAATGTTTCAAAAGGGTAGGTATGACTTTTAGGGATCAAGGCTACAGGGAGGCCACTACTCAATATCACAAATATTCAATATGCACAAGGTTGGCATTCATGGCTTCTGATGAGAATAGGACAATATATTGCAGGGATGTCAGCATACTGCTCTGTGTCCTTTGTGCTTTTAGGGAATCCCACAGGCAGCTGTATTTCCATAAACATTAGGCTCTTTAAAAAAGCCTCCTTGTCAAGGTGATAATTATCTTCTCTTTCTTTAAAGGGTTCCCAAGGAAGTCAGTCCTATGGTCAGGTAAGACTTTTTGCTGCAATGTATAGAGCTTTTCTGCAGGAGCCTGTCTTGTAAATGGGCTTCAGGGCATGGGCTGTTTTTTACCTTTTTGAGGTTTCCTAGTGGTCCTTGATTTTGGTTTGTACCACTGAAATACCATGTGAGGGAAGAAAAGAACATAGTACAGAGGAACTTCAGGTGGAAATGGACTTTTCTGTTGCAGCTGTGCCAAGATGATACAGCTTTGTTTACAAATGACTTCTTGCCTTTCTTACAGGGCTACAGACCTCAAAGTGGCAGTTCCTATGGACTGGTAAGCATCAGTCATTTAGCATTTGAGAATATTTTAGCTATATTTTAGTCACAAAGCATTTGAGAAATGGAGCACCATGGCACTGTAAAGGCATTGAGCAGTCCCTCAGAATTTGAACTATAAAGGACANTGAGTGAATCTAGCAAGAGATAGATGGTCACCCAACAGCAACAGTTGCTTCCAAAAAAACCCCAACAACAGTTCATCTTTACCAATCAAGAGGAGCTAGGATGGTACAGAGAGACATCAAGTACCAACCTACCTCTTTCCTTGGCAGTCTGTGTCTCAATTTGGGCTATTGGCTTCTGCCGAGAATAGGACAACTGCTGCACAGATGCACAGCTGTTAGCATGCTGCTCTGTGTCCTTTGGCACAGGAAGAACCTTTCAGGGAATCCCACATGCACCTGTTAGTTCCATAAACAGTATGATCTTTAAAGGAGCCTCCTTGTCAAGGTGGTAATTATCTTTTCTTTATTTGAAGGGTTCCCAAGGCAGTCAGTCCTATGGTCAGGTGAGACTTTGCTGCTGAATTTCTGTAGGAGGCTCTCTTGTAAATGGGCTTTGGGGCACGGGGGTTTATTCCCTTCTTGGTGTTTCTGAGTGGTCCTTGATTTAGTTTGTACCACTAAACACCATGAGGGAAAAAATAACGTAGTAGACAGGAATCTTTAATGGAAACAGGCTTTTCTCTCTGGCATTCTGTGATTCTGTTTCAGCTGTGCTAGGACTACACTTATGCAGCTCTGTTTACAAATGACTGCTTGCCTTTCTTACAGGGTTACCAGCCTCAAGGTGGCAGTTCCTATGGACAGGTAAATGTTGGTTGGAATGGAATATTTGAGAAATTGCAGGCCATGGCCCTGAAAAATTAGCAGATTTTAAAATAATTTTTTTTCAATTCACATTGAATTCTTAACGAATATATATCTCTGAATCCATTTGAAATGTTCTGTTTGTGAGCATGACCATTGTGGTTTTCATGGATAGATACAGGAATCCTAGATTTCTGCTGTCCTCATACCTTTTCCATGGGTTTGGAACTTTATATGGTAGAAATAGTCTATTTGATGCTGTTCCCATTCAAGTTGATGGTATAATACAAATTTATAGTCAGTTCTTGCTGCCTCCTTTGCTCTCAGCAGAGAAGTAGTGTTGAGGAACTAAGGAACACTGGGTCAGGTTCTCAGCTGAATGAAGATTTGGTGTTGGAGCCTGCAACTGATGAATGTTTACCTCCCTTCACTGTTTTTATGTAAATTAAAGCAGTCCTAAGATAGCTATGAATTTTGTCAGGATCTCTATGTCAGATAGAAAAGATAGACATGATACTTCAAATACTTTTTTGTAATCCCTGTCTTCATAGCTCTCCCAGGCAGCTGTGGCACAGGTCTGCATATACATGAAACAACTGCACTTTTTTGCAATTATATTGAAAGCAGATTGCAATAGCAAATTATAACCACAGTAATTTTATATTACTGAGAAATTTTTTTAAAGTACCGTCATCCTTGGCTAATTCATTTGACCTGCTACTCTGAATTGCATTGTTTTGTTTCCATTTTATGAACCTATATTTTTTCTAAGATTCTTTCCTAATTTTTAAAAAATATTTTTCACCCTAATTTTTCCTCAGAGGAAAGGAATTATGCAACTGGGGCCAATGGAAAATACAAATATATGAAATCAATATTCACCTAGTATTCAGCATTATCCATCTAAGCCCAGTGTCTGAAAAACAGAAGGAAAAATAAACATAGTAAGAAAATGTTGTGTCCCTTCCTGGAAAACCCTCATAGGATTAGAGTGCTGTCTGAGACAGATGTAAAACTACTCTATGATTATCATTCAATAAACAGTGTGATCACTTATTCCTTCAGAATAAGAAATATCAAAATAACTCTAGTTAAGCAGCAGAGTCTGTATATTCTATGATTATTCTGTTTTCTTATCTCACAAAGAGACATTAGAGAGGCATCTGCTTCACAAATTCAGTAACTATGAATTAATAATTAATTTCATACAGGGCTACAGACCTCAAGGTGGCAGTTCCTATGGACTGGTAAGCATCAGTCTGTCACCAGTCAGAATATAGCATTTGAGAAATGGCACTGTAATGGCTCTTAGCAATCCCTCGGAATTTTTACTTTAAAGGACGTTTTCTCTGAAAATGTCTGTTCTCACAATCAATATTTGTGCACGTGCTACTTATTGATCTGGAATCCCTGTGTGTGAAATCATCACACTCAGCCATCCTTGTGAGAGCCAGGAGATGTCTGGCTCTTCATACTGCCCTGCATGGCTTTAGGACGCAGGTGCTTGCTGTTGCTAATGCAGGCTGGCTCCCTTACTGAAAGGGAAGTAACCAAATGGTGTCCTTGTCTTAGGGTGGACAAAGTTTCTCGGGCAGCAGCAGTTCCTATGGCCAGGTAAGCAAGCTGGCTGTTCTGCAGAAAGTTCTTCACTGATCTCTCTGTGACTGGCATGACTGGCACACTTTGGAAGTGATGCTTCCCTTGGCAGTCTGTCTCAGTTTGGGCTATGGCTTCTGCCGAGAATAGGACAACTGCTGCACAGATGCACAGCTGTTAGCATGCTGCTCTGTGTCCTTTGGCACAGGAAGAACCTTTCAGGGAATCCCACATGCACCTGTTAGTTCCATAAACAGTATGATCTTTAAAGAAGCCTCCTTGTCAAGGTGGTAATTATCTTCTCTTTTTTTGAAGGGTTCCCAAGGCAGTCAGTCCTATGGTCAGGTAAAACTTTTTCTGTGTACTGTTCCTAATCCTGTTATCACAATATATACCCAAAACAGGTAAATGAATAGCTCTGAACAGAAGCCTTGCCATTGTGAGTGAATCTAGCAAGAGATAGATGGTCACCCAACAGTAACAGTTGCTTCCAAAAAAACCCCACCAAGAGTTCATCTTTACCAATCAAGAGGAGCTAGGATGGTACAGAGAGACATCAAGTACCAACCTACCTCTTTCCTTGGCAGTCTGTGTCTCAATTTGGGCTATTGCATTCTGCCGAGAATAGGACAACTGCTGCACAGATGCACAGCTGTTAGCATGCTGCTCTGTGTCCTTTGGCACAGGAAGAACCTTTCAGGGAATCCCACATGCACCTGTTAGTTCCATAAACAGTATGATCTTTAAAGGAGCCTCCTTGTCAAGGTGGTAATTATCTTCTCTTTTTTTGAAGGGTTCCCAAGGCAGTCAGTCCTATGGTCAGGTGAGGCTTTGCTGCTGAAATGTGTTGAGCCTTTCTGTAAGAGCCTGTCTTGTAAATGGGCTTTGGGGCATGGGGGTTTATTCCCTTCTTGGTGTTTCTGAGTGGTCCTTGATTTAGTTTGTACCACTAAGATAACGTGAGGGAAAAAGTGACATAGTAGAGAGGAATCTTTAATAGAAACAGGCTTTTCTCTCTGGCATTCTGTGATTCTGTTTCAGCTGTGCTAGGACTACACTTATGCAGCTCTGTTTACAAATGACTGCTTGCCTTTCTTACAGGGTTACCAGCCTCAAGGTGGCAGTTCCTATGGACAGGTAAGCATCAGTCACTCACTGGTCATTATACAGCTTGCATGTGATGTTCCCATATATGTATGGAGAATTCTGTGGTTTCTTACTTGAAATAACATAGGAAGTACTCTTTAGAATTAAGTCTCATTAACTTTTTTTCATATGGCTCTGGCAACAACAGGCTCACTGAAGCAGCACTTTCCCCTGTAGAAAAGAGTGCATGCAGGTGTCAACTTTCTGATGCACTTTAGTATTCAACATACTCGGTACTTTACCAGATAATTCACAGTAGGATGTAATTGGTCTTCTACCTTGGAAGCAGCCTGGCAGCTAAAGCCCTTGTAAATTTGTATCTGTGTTTGAAATGGAGAATAGGAATATTTGGATCATGAGCTGCTCTTTTCCTTTTCCCCAGCAGGGTGGATCTGCTTCTTATGGTGGCAGCAGTGGTTGTGGACAAGTAAGATGTTTTTCTCCAAACTATTTGAAAACTAGACCCAGCTTTCTTTGCAATAATAACATGTTTTTAATAATTTTTATAATGTTTGTTAGTTTGAAATCTACCTCTTTCATTAGTTCATTAGTTTCTTCAAGTTACATGGACTTATCTAGCATAGAGGTCAAGAAAGGCTGATACTGTTGGCTATTGTAACCAATATGAAGTGGCTGCTCCCATTTAGAATTACACATGGAAGACAAACAAGTAATTAATCTGTCTACTCAATAAGTATATAAAATCTTTGCTTGGGAATTTTTGGATGTTCCTCCATTTATTTCCTATAGAAAATTATAGGAATAGGGAGTGGTTCAAATGGAATAAGAATAAAATTTGTATTTTTCATCCTGGTTCCATTTCAACTTGTGTATGTCTACAGTGGTGTAAAGACAATGTCTTTGATGATGAGATCCCAGGTGAAAGGATCATGGATGAGGCCAATAGTAACCCTGTGTTTAAATAAATATATTGAGGAAAGCAACCAGAATGAAAGATAAGTATAAATACAGAGATTTTTAGCAGTATTTAGCAGAAATATTAGGATTGATGTAAGTTAGGCATGAATGGAAATGCGTGTGAAAGCATCATAAGGAGCAGTACAACAAGGACACAGTTACCAGCAATGAAACTGATAAACACTGAAGAGTGGGTTATTTCCACTAAGCTGTGTCACAGGTTGACTTATCAAGAGAAGACCTGTGCTGTAACAATGGGAGGGTGACAACCAGGGTAGAACTCTTTCTGTGTACTGTTCCTCATCCTGTTATCACAAAATATACCTAAAACAGGTAAATAAATAGCTCTTGCCTAAAATCCATGGTGAGTGAATCTAGCAAGAGATTGATGGTCACATTTAGATGGTCACCCAACAGTAACAGTTGCTTCCAAAAAAACCCCACCAACAGTTCATCTTTACCAATCAAGAGGAACTAGGATGGTACAGAGAGACATCAAGTACCAACCTACCTCTTTCCATGTGGCTCACAAGTAGTCCTTTGATCATCTGTGTGCATGTGTTTTGATGCTTATTTGGAGGTCTGAGAGTGACATAGGGTAAAGGCACAAACTTAAAGGCTTAAATAAAATTTAACTTACCCTCTGTAAAGTTATATGTTGAGTTTTGTTACATTAATTCTCACATAAGAAATTTTAAGGAAACGAACTACTTTGCAAGAAAGATGGCATTAACCTTTTTGTTTGGTTGATTTTTGACAGGGTGTTTCATATGATAGCAATCCCTGCCACCAGGTAAATGGTCTTTCTCCTCTTATTTTAAGATGCATCTACAGTTAGTTTTGCCACTAACTCTATTAGTCCCAAATTCAGATTCATATTGCACAAACCCATGTAATCTTAAAATTTTGAGATTAGAACTCAGTATCTTCCTATACACAGAAGTATCACAGGGGCTTTGAAGTCTTTTTTGCCCCTTTTTCCTAGTGGTGTGTCTGTGAAACATCTAAATCATTAGGACATTAAGGCCAGATTCTGGAAAGAAGAAGTCTGCTGCAGAGTTGCTTAACTGGATGACTTAAATCAGGGCTGGAGCTCACCAGCCTCTCTTTTCCTGTCAAAAGCCAGAAAATATTTTAGGACTGCCACTTGAAGTTCCTGAAACAAACTGGCCTAACAATTCACTGAGTTTGTGCAGTGAACTACAGACAGCTACATGTGTATTTGTTACAAGTTCAAGTGTTAGAGCTCTACAAAGCGCTACCTTGAAAGATGGCAGCTATGTTTAAAGAAGTCATCTCTGTGATGTTAAAAATTAGGAAGAAAGCAGCAATAGATGATTTCTTTTTTGTTCACAATACTTCTTTTGATTTTTACTGAGTTTTCACAAGAAATAGAAAAATTGGATAGATTTTATCATTTCAACGAATACTGTGTTTTAGCAATATAAGTATGTAATATATTTATGAATGTGCAAACAACTTAGATGTTGCTACAATATATATCATTATAATGTGTACAGTATATACAATGCACTGTATGTAACTTGAAAGAATTATATATTAAAAAGGTATATATTTTATAATAGCTTTTAATTTTTTTTAAGAGAACCTATTTCTTTTTAAGAAAAATGAAAATGCTTAAATTTTGTTCTAAAATCTTCTAGAACATTAAAAGATAATACTTTTAATTTCATTTTTGACTGTTTTGAATGAAGCCTCAGTCCCAAATGGCAAATTTCCCACTCACTTCAATAGTTCAGGATTTCACTGTTCTTATTATACACTTTAGACTTTAATATTTCAACAAATGTCTCTTCTGATTTCACTGGAGGGAGTTACATACCTCTTTTAAAGAGGGCACATTGAAACATACTGAGTGTTTCATTTAAAACCTTCTTGAGACCACTATATCTCACAGGTCACAGCTTTCTATGTAGTAATGCTACCAGGGGAATTTGTATGAATTAATTCAATTTGTATAAATTAGGTTTTCTACAGGAGAAAGTAAGATACATTCTCTAGAGAGTGTTCAGAATGGAACTCATCTGTGCACCAGACATTACTTAAAGTTAAATGTTTGAGTTCCTTTATTTATGTCTCATCTAGTATTTACCTTTTCACTACTGACAATTTGTGCTCATTACATTAGAAGTTATATCCAAATTGCATATCTGCCTCTGCTTCTTACTCTTCCTAAGCAAGTATCATAGCTTTCATGAAAAATATTCCATGGCCAAACAGTGAGAGTCTAAAGCATTTTTTGTCTGATTTACAGGGTGGATCACAGGGTGGATCACAGGGTGGTCAGGTAGGTAGCTCTTTATTATCCATTGGTAAAAACTTTTAAAGCAATTCTAATCCACAGTACAGTTTTCTTGCTCATGGGGATATAAACTCTTGCAGAGTCTCTCCGTGTCCAGTCTGTAACTCATTCTCTGCAGACATACTTTCTATCAGCCCTGAAATCCCACTTACATAAAAGTGTAAGTTACATAGAACTTCCATAGAACTCAGCAACTCGGGATAGCTGTGTGCACTCAGATAAAATTCAGCTCTCCAGCATTATAACTGTTGCTGTTTTGTTTTCACAGGATGGTTCATACTCCTCACAGAACTATGGTGGTAGCCAAGTAAGTATTGCCAACCACTGAAGTTTTATGATGGTTTTAACTTCCGAAATGGCTGATCAGTATCAGATCTGCAATATGGTAATGTAAATTCTAATTATTTTGTTGTTCTTTTTTCTTAGCAGAGTGGATCATCATCCTCCCAAAGTTATGGTGACAACCAGGTAGGTAGACCTTGATTTTCTCCTGGTAAGAATTTTTACAGTATTTGATAATTTATCCAGATGCCTTGAAAATTGTATTTGTTCAAAGGAATCCTAGGCAATTGTTTATTCCAGCTTTAGAGCCTCTGAACCAAATCACAGTTTCTTCTGAAGCAGAGTTTATATTTGTTTGTTTTATAGGATGGATCCTACTCACAAAACTATGGTGGTGGCCAAGTAAGTAATACTCTATTTCACTACTTGTACATCAGTTCATATAAACTTTAGCCTCTGCTCAAAATCAGGTTTTCTATATCCTAATTTTCTCCAATTTTGATTGCGTTTTTTGTTTGTTTTGAAGGGTGGATCATCCTCAGACACCTATTATGAGAATCAAGTAAGCAGTTCTTTCTTTCTCCTAGTTACGTATTATTTGTAGTCCCTGCATCATCTTTCTCAAAGATGTAATAAATGATGTAACTGTTTCTGTGCTTTTCTTGGCTTGGATTTGTTTCGTTGGGTTTTTTTCCTTTATGGAAGATGGGAACATTCCCTGTCAGCCACTACTGCAGCTATGTATTTGGCTCCTTTTTGTCGTATAAAGATCATAATTTAATTTAACTCAGCTTCTCCTTTGCATGAGCATCTCTTCTGTCTTGTAGAGTACAACATGAAAATGTATTTTTAGCTATTCGTACTTTTGAGGAAGTAACTGGTATCTGATGTCCTTCTAGGAGTCACAGGATTTCGCAGATGATAGTAACCCCAATGCATGTGATGATGTGAGTATGCTGCCTCTAATAATTTTTCATCACAATATTTTTCACGTAGATGAGAAAATGTTGCTCTGCTAGATGCAGTCTTTGAGGCAGAATGATCCAGAAAGAATGCTGAGTTTCCACACTAATAGCCATTTCAGCAACTGCCTCTTCTCTTGCTGAAAATTGTCATATATATGTTTACAGATACACTTAGTGCTTTTAAATGCATTTAACTTGATGAAATGCAATATGAATAAAAATATTTCAATGCCTTTCCTGTAACAGATGATCTTCCCCAAAGTCTAAGGGTACATTTTACATTAATTAAAGAAAAAAATCCCAAATCTGTAAGAAAATCTTTAAGTACATACAATGAATGCAAGAAGAAGTATGCAAGAAGAAGTGACAGATATTCCACTGCTTTTCTTGTTACATTTCTACCAATCTAAGGTTGTTATTAAAATGTTTTTCAGACTGGAATGATAGAATTTCAAACTAATTTAGACAAGGCTGTGGAGAATGGGAGCAATAAGTGATTTTTGTTATGTCTGTATGCAGTATCAGAAACAATTCATTTTCTGTAAGCGTACTTTATTTAAATAATTCTTAAAAAAGGAAATAATGTATTCTTTTCCAGAATGAAACTACCTACAGTGCCAATAATCAGGTAAGTGCTTTGTTTGTTCTGTATTATTCAAATTCTAATGATTAAAGGCAGTCTTAGTAACTGAACACTTCTATATTAGACCTGTTGACCTTTAGTATATGATTGCTTTATAATACCCTTCAAAAAGTTAATTATTTGTCTGTATTCAAGGCTGCTGCACAATTACTTAAAATGGCACAATACTTCTAAGAGTATATATTAACACATTTTCTTCATAATATATCCACTTTGACTGGACAGTTATTTGGGAATGAATCACCTGTGTACATGAGGCATGTAGCCATCTCAAGCTTTTCTCAGTTGTTCAGATTTAAAGTCACTTACATGCTGCTGTTGTAAAGTCACTTTCGTCCCTGGTATTACCCAGTATTACTCTCTCTGTCAAGACTTTTCATCTGTCCTACAAGCAGAAACGGTGAATTAACATGGATAGATTGGGACCAAGCAAATATGCTGTTATGTAAATAAATTACATTTTGTCCTAGTTGTTTCTGTTCATTGAAAAGCTTTTTCCATCTGTCACAGCCTCCTTTTGTTTTACTGCCATCTAGAGTAACCTTCTGTCATCAGCTACTTGCCTTTTCAGTTCTCAGCCATTCACTATTCTGCTTCATTGTTTTCCCTGGTTTTCCTCTGTAGTGCTTAAGTACCACACAAAACGTATTCTAGGAAGTACGGAGGCCTTCTGAAAACATCTTTTGTTTTGCCTTGTATTTACCTTGAATGCATTGCACTAGGTTCAATTCAAAATGTTCTGAAAAAACAAAAATCCTTCATCAGCAAGCCCTGTTTAGGAGCATCATCACTTCCTCCTTTGTTCATGAAAGATGTTAGTATTCCCTTGGTTATCTCTATCCAGTCTGTATTGCTGGACTTCATTGTAAAAGAGTTTGCTTCTAAACTTTCTCACAAAGAAGGATGGGGAATGCTAAAAAAAACCAAACAAAAAACCGAGAAAGAATCATTATACAAATTGTTCCCTAAACTACAGTGGTTCAGCTGAGGGAGACTCCCCTAAGCAGGACTTCTGTTGAAAGCGATAAAGTGAAAACAGACAAAGAATATGCTTTTTAAGACTCTTACTGCTAATAAAATGAAATATCTGGACATTTTCCTTTTCCAAACATCACCTTGACAAGTAGTAGATTTTTGCTAAAGTATTTCATGTAGATGACTACACCTATAAA
>VXAZ01005435.1:504469-528956 GCA_013399875.1 Gymnorhina tibicen | reverse complement strand
ACCTATAAAGTAATAACAGGCTTGTGGCTTCTTTACAGCGTTCTGGTTGTGCAAAGAAGAAAGTTCTTGTTGCCCGAGTAAGTAACACTTTTTTTCTTTTACTTTTTGCCTGCTTGTAGGATTTTGGTCCTACCTATACCTAATCTGTCTTAATTATATCTAATTTTTCCCTAATTGTATTTGTACTAGTTGATGTTCTCCTACACAGGGGAAAAGTAAAATAAAATTACTTGGGTATTTTCTCTTTGGGTGAATTTCTATAAAGGAAGTATATATATGAAAAAAAAGACATGAAAATCACGCTTTGAAGTANTAAAATTAAATGAGTATCATGCAAAGGACAGCTAACATTTTAGCTGAAGAAAGATAGAATAATAAGTAAGGAATAATAATGTTTGCTAATTTATGGTGCTCAGCAGTTGTGTAGGAGATACAGAAATATGTATTATATAGTTGCAAGTCAGACTCAGTAGTAGCCTATAAAAATTAGTGCAAATAGCCTTTTATTTTATAATAGTGCATTCCTACTCAATGTACACAATAATGGGTCTACACCTGTTATAAACAAATAATATGGAAAGAAAAAAAGACCTATCACTGATCATAGAGTTGTCCTCTCCTAATAGTAACTGTTACTGTTTTTTACAGGACACCTCACATGTTTTAAGTAGAAGAGCCTATGATGTACAGGTAAAACATTTTTGTCACTTTTTCTGAACTACAGCTGGTAGTGGTAAGCTTATAGCTCCTTGTGTATTACCTACAAAAGAGAAGAAGGATCTAGTGTCCACAAATGAGAATTAATTCTGTTCAGGGTTAGGTCATTCTTTCCTGATAGAACTATGTATTTTATTTTATTACCCTAACAGATAAATGTGTCATTTTTTGTTTCTTCACAGAATGCATCTTCTCCTTCAAACAGCAGCCACTCTGACATCCAGGTAATAACATAGTGTCAACTGAATGATGTCAAGGAACTTTTTGATAAATTATATTTCATTTTGAAAGTTAGTTTCCAATAATTTTTCTGTGCTGCAGGATGCTATTTTTATTTGGCAGCATTTTCCCTATAATATTGTAATTTTGCACAGTTATAAATAGTGATATTGGGCCCAGAATAAACAGTTTCTTCTGTTCCTTCACCCCACTAAGCAGGTAAGAATTGCAGGTGTTTCTCTACATAACATTTTGTAAAATTCATTTGAAAAACACAAACAATATAGTTTCAGATTCTTTTTTTAGAAACATTCCTGCTCTAGTTCTGTTAATGGCCATACATATAATTGTTTCATTTTGCATTTGGTAAGAAGGTGCATGTTAGGGATTACGTACTTCTGTTACAAAAGTAGGTCCAGCTCTCATATTCTGTAGGATTATGTACTGCTGCAGCGGTGTATATATTAGAGAACTATGATAAATTTAACTGATCCAGAGTGGGACCTTGTTCTGGTTTTTAGTATATTATCTTGTATTGGTACCCATCAGCTTCCCTTCAGACCCTTCAGGGATCTGAAATCGTGCTACACACAGCATTATGTAGATTTAACATTAGCATAGTCCTCTGTCTCACAGAGTTTGAAGTTTAATTCAATAGTGCAGACAGATCTCTGAGCTCTGGAAGGTAACAGTTTTCTTAATTAGTTTCCCTAATGCCCATTCCCTGGGAATTGTAACAAGTCACTTAATCAGGTTTCATCCTAATTTATGTTTTCACAATAATTCAATGTTTTCAAAATAATTTCACAATAATTTGATAATTTCACCTGTCGGTGCAGGGAAGTAATAGAGTTTGATAGAGTTTCTCACTACATAATTTTATACTTTAGATTCTAATAAAATGCCTTAATAAAATGTAATTTTCTTCACAGGGTGGATCATTTATTGCAACCAGTGGATCAAGTAATCAGGTCAGGATTTTTTTTATTTTTAACTATTTTTTGTTCAGATAGCTTCCTAGTAATTAAACTAATTAAATTCAAGAGTCAGGGTTTAAGTAGTTTTACATGGAAGATTGGTGGGTGATGTTATCTGTTAATTTGTAAATGAAGTCACTCTATTCACAATAAATTTATCAGAAATGGCTCTCTGAAATCACTTTTTAGCACTGTTTCAATATAACACGTGTTTTATTGGTGATAGCACAATGGTGACACTCCTGACTACCCTGATACTTCTCTCTTGCTGAGGCATCTGTCACTGAGACACCGCACTGAGAGAGGCACTATCAGTTTGGCTTCCAAAGCTAACGTGCACTGTACACATCTGTCCTGTCCCCTCATTCGTTCTAGGAACAGGAAAGGTCACACCTACTCTGTAGTCCCACAGGCTTTTTTCCCCTAAACAGTTTTGCATCTGAAGTAAGATTTCATTTTAAATTTCCACAAAACAATATTTGTTTCCTTTTTTTTTAAATTTGTAGGGTGGTTGCATTTGTCCTGATGGAAGCAGTGGTCATAGACAGGTAATGATTTTTCTGAGTTTATACTTCCTTCTACATAATGGAGTATTTTGAATTAATCACCTTGTAAATATGAACATTTGGTTAACACTAAACATGAATGGTAATTTCCTTAGTATGGGTAGAATTATACACAATTAAATGAAAGAATGAATTCCACTTAACTGCATAATTTCCATTTGGCCACTTATTTTCTGTAAGTGTGCTTGGTGATCCAGATGTTCCGCCGCTTGACTATTATGTGCTAATTATTCATTACCATCAAAAACAAGTCCATATACCTTATAGTAACCACAGTATTTAGTTGCATCCAGCTTAGTTTCCTTGTCTTTCTCACTGGTATAATGAAATACTGTGACTAAAAATATCAAAATTGGATAAATATTTCAAAATATAATCTCTTAAAACATTTAAAATGTTCTTTCCCCTAAAAAGAATCACTGAAATTTCATTGCCAGTTGGACTGGATAAACTTTACTTTTAGGCAATGCCTCTGTGCCAGGAAAAAGGCCAAGGAATGTGCTTATGTGGGCATTATAGACTAGCTTTACCAGGCTTCTGGCTTTTATAGTCACCTTGGATTTTAAAGTCACCTGTCCTCTATCAGGATACATATTTCTGAACCTTTTATTGAAGCTGTATT
Organism: Gymnorhina tibicen; assembly: GCA_013399875.1. Lineage (NCBI taxonomy): Eukaryota > Metazoa > Chordata > Aves > Passeriformes > Artamidae > Gymnorhina > Gymnorhina tibicen. Next base: position 525,855 of record VXAZ01005435.1, on the reverse strand, counting down.
TACATAAACCCATTTGAATGGTGTAGTATTTTTTTAGTTTTCGATTTCAACAAGAAGCATTTTGTGGATTATTCTTTCTATTAAAAAGCCCATGCTATTTAAGCAAACTAATTGTATAAAGAAATGACTGCTTTCTGACCTTAATTTCATTAACTTAAAACACAGCAACAGTAATTTTGGTCAGGTACAACACCACCTCTTTCATCTAATTGAGGCTAAGCAGTAATCATGACCTACATGCTTTAAAACATAAAAAATAGTTACAAATAAACTAGTCTATTAAAATAAATAATACTGAAACTTTATTGAGGAAAAACCTTTTTATTTGTTGTGTGATTGTATAAAAAAAGTCATTTATAAGCAAAAATGTGGAGATCTTTATGCAAGTTTTTTTTTCATTCTAATAAACATTTTCTTTGCATGATTTAATTCTTGCAAAAAAAAACCCTTAGTTTTTAACAGCTTGGCTGGGAGAAGAGTGTATATTTAACTGCTATCAACAAAAAATTTCAACATGAAGAAAATAAAACATCAGAATTGGACACATTAGAAACCAATTCTCAGTGCAGATGTGTCCTCTTTCATACACAAGAGCTTGTTTTCCAGTTTGCAATCATATCAGCAGATCAAATTTATTTTTGATAAACTGTGTAGCAATAGACTTGATCTTTGCCTTCACCCAACAGTAAAATTCAGTGATCTTTGCAGAGGAATAAACTGAATTTAAAAATGAACTTCATTTTCTGTCCAGGGCCCTCTACACATGGCAGCTACAGTGCTTATAGTAGCATGTAAACAGACTGGCCATGATAGGTTACATTCTAATAATAATAAAAAAGCATAAGTAGATGTATATGTACAAATAAACTACTATTCATGGATCTTACATAAAAGAGAGAGTCATCTGCGTCCTAGGGAAATGGTCACCACACTAAGCCTGACAGGGTTCAAGAAGCATTTTGACAATACTCTCAGGCACATGGTGTGACTCTTGGGGCTGGTCCTGTGCAGGGCTGGGAGTTGGACCTGATAATCCTTTTGGGTCCCTTCCAACTCAGATTATTCTGTGATTCTGTGATTCCTTGAATATTCTTCAGTGCAGGAGAAAAATTCTTGCAAACAGCTTTCTTCTAGATTTAAAAGCTGTGAGTTACATGAAAGTCTCTTCAAACCTGAAGAATATTATAAATTAAGAGTCAAAGCTATACATATTTAAACCATCTTGTTTCAAAGGAAAAAATGGTTTTACTTATGTGGATCCCCAAATTCCTCACACTGCAATTATTCTGCTTTTTCTCCAAGCTTCATTTAAGGGCAAGACCTTAGTCTACACGTAGTCTCAGAGGAAGCAGTCTAACCATAGAATAATACTTCCCCTGTTTTGTATATAAGGCGGAAGTGACAGTAATAGTGAATGTCATGTACTGGTAAATAGTCTTCTCCTTTAAGTGGTGAGCTGATAAATATGCTCTCTTAAATACTCTTTACACTTCGGAAGTTCAGTATTCTGGCAGTTTTTAAAAAGACCATCAAGGTCATGATCATCTATAACAACATAGAGTCTGCAAGGTATGACAAAGGATTCTGTAATTAGAAAGAGTAAATGTTAGTACTACTTTCAGATGTTTTAACCTGAACAGGAAATAACAGAACCTGCTAAAGTTTTCCTTATCTCTAAAAAAAGTACCAACCAGAATTCTCTTTTAATGGCTGCTGTAATGTTTTATTTGAAAGAATAGAAATTCAGAATGGACTCATTTATGTAAACGTCTGTTTGCAAGAAAATAGCAAGTCTGTGTTTTCATTTCAGGGAGCCCCAGGTTCTTCATACAGCACATATTCTGGTAACCAGGTAAACATTCAGATAAAATGCCCTATTCAGAAGTTCCATCTAAAACCTTCTCTGAAGGAGTAGCCAGATATAAACCAGTAACCCATTCTGTCTTCTGCACAGGGAGGGCCCTTCTTCTATCCCGGAGGATCCTATGGACAGGTAGTAGCTCTTCCTCCCTCACCAGGACAATACAGACTCCCATCCTCCTGGGTCCTTCACTCCCATTATTGTGGGTGCTATGACATACTATAATGCAGACCCAACTGTTGGTCCCTTAGAGCAGAAAACTTAAATTAACCCTAATGTAACCTGGTGGTGTGCAGCTCGACAGAGAACAGTACAGAATGGTCTCTGCAGTTTCTTTGCAGAAGTCAAGTTTCAGCAAGCTAAGAAAATTGCTGCCAGAAGATTTCTTCCACTTAAAACAACAATGGTCTTTGAGTTTTATTTAGGCACATAAAAATTAGCTCAAAATTGGGAGAAAGGGTAAAGTGAGAACCAGATATGCAGGTATTGAAACTCTCATCTGTAAGAAAATAACTGGTCTGTGTTTTTCTTTCAGGGCGGCCCAGGTTCTTCCCACAGTTCTTACTCTGGTAACCAGGTAAATATTCTGGTCCTTGTGCCTGCACAGGAGCAGTCTAACATATACCTTGAGAGAACATTCAACTACAAACCAGTAAATTTCTATGTTCTCACTGCAGGGAGGGCCTTCCTTCTATCCTGGTGGATCTTATGGACAGGTAGGTGTTCTTTCTTGTATGTAGAGATAACAGACTTCTTTTGTCTTCATTCCTATATTCCCCGTGTAGTGGCTATTGTGAAATACAACACCCAAAAGTTGAGTCTATCATAACACCTAAGAATTGTATCAGCTATTTGTACCTTACCACATGAAATCTGTCACAGAAAAAACTAAATTAAGCTTACAACTTCCACAGAATGATCTTTCATCTAACTAAAAAAATTAGCGATAAAAAGTCCCTTCTTGTTTAACGGTATTGGCCTAGAGTGAGATTCAGATGCCTTGGTATTTCCACCATCCTGTTTTCAAGAAAATAGCAAGTCTGTGTTTTCATTTCAGGGAGCCCCAGGTTCTTCACACAGCACATATTCTGGTAACCAGGTAAACATTCAGATAAAATGCCCTATTCAGAAGTTCCATCTAAAACCTTCTCTGAAGGAGTAGCCAGATATAAACCAGTAACCCATTCTGTCTTCTGCACAGGGAGGGCCCTTCTTCTATCCTGGAGGATCCTATGGACAGGTAGTAGCTCTTCCTCCCTCACCAGGACAATACAGACTCCCATCCTCCTGGCTCCTTCACTCCCATTATTGTGGGTGCTATGACATACTATAATGCAGACCCAACTGTTGGTCCCTTAGAGCAGAAAACTTAAATTAACCCTAATGTAACCTGGTGGTGTGCAGCTCGACAGAGAACAGTACAGAATGGTCTCTGCAGTTTCTTTGCAGAAGTCAAGTTTCAGCAAGCTAAGAAAATTGCTGCCACAAGATTTCTTCCACTTAAACAACAATGGTCTTTGAGTTTTACTTAGACACATAAAAATTAGCTCAAAATTGGGAGAAAGGGTAAAGTGAGAACCAGATATGCAGGTATTGAAACTCTCATCTGCAAGAAAATAACTGGTCTGTGTTTTTCTTTCAGGGCGGCCCAGGTTCTTCCCACAGTTCTTACTCTGGTAACCAGGTAAATATTCTGGTCCTTGTGCCTGCACAGGAGCAGTCTAACATATACCTTGAGAGAACATTCAACTACAAACCAGTAAATTTCTATGTTCTCACTGCAGGGAGGGCCTTCCTTCTATCCTGGTGGATCTTACGGACAGGTAGGTGTTCTTTCTTGTATGTAGAGATAACAGACTTCTTTTATTTTCACTCCTATTCTGTCCTCAAATGATGGAAAACACTTTCTTGGGAGAATCAAATTAATCAGCTTTTTTTATTTTCTGTTCAGGGAGGGTCTTCTGCTTATGATGGCAGCAGTGAATCGTATGGTCAGGTAAATACTTTTTTTTTTTTTCTCTTTGTGTAAATGTTGCTGAGGTCCAATACCCTGGGTGAAGTAAATATACAGCTATATCTGTATTTTGGCTCTCACTATATTCTAATGAAAGTGGTCTTTTCTTTGAGGAATGAGTAAATTTGTATATTTTTAACTAAGTAGTCTGGAAGCTTATAGGGGAGTAAAAGGTGGGATGCATCCAACCTTTAAGGCTTATTCTTCTCAGCAGTGCTAGATTTGAATTACCTGCAAGATGAAGGTCTCTTCAAGAGTGGAATTAGAATTTGAGTTAAAAAATATGTTACAGTAGTGTTTAACAGGGACATAACTCTGAGTTGCTAAACCATTCTAATAACTAAGTAAATAATCATATTTTTTAAATCTGCTAAGAAGGAGATACCTACAGTAAGCATCCAAAAACAAAGAGTCTGTTTGCAATATGAAAATTATTTATATTTTCTGAACAGGGTGGATCTTCCACATATAGTGGTTCAGACACTTACGGCCAGGTAAATGTTATTTGTCTCCATCAAAAGCTTAAGCTTGCTGTGTTGGTTCTTATGTATGCTGAGTTCTATGTTTTAGCTATTTTTAAGTGACCATGACCATGAAAATTCCATTTTAGCTTTTCTTTCTCTTTACTTTTACAAAAGTCACAACGTTTCCATAATGTAGAACATGATGCACTATGTATGCTGTGTTTAACTGTGCCCTGTGACTATTCAATGCTTTAACTACTTTACTGATTACGTGTTAGCGCATTCAAAAGGAAAATATTTTGTCATTTACTTTACACACCTTACTTATGCAGAAGCTGTTGAAAGTTTAAATAATGGGATTTTTGAATATAAAGAATGATAACTTTGCAAATTAACTTCATTAAAAAATTTTTCCTTATAAAAATTCATGTTTGCAAGGAGGGGTTTTTTTCCAGCCTCTTCTGCTTAAGCAACAGGTAAAGTTACATATTTTTTCTTTTTTTGCACATTCCCTAGTTTAGGTAAAATTGGAAATTCTAAGCAGCTAGCTTTATTCTTCTATTTTATATTCTCCACAAAAATTAAGAATATGTAAGAGTTCTTTTTATATAAAAATAAATGGTTTTTCATCATTTTACAGGATTCACCTTCCATGGGAGGCAGTGAAACTGAAGATAATGTAAGCATTTCTTCTCAACTATGTCAATATCATAATTCACTACCTTTTAAATATCTAGGTGCTTGCATGGACCTTTACCTTATCTGATGTCACATGATTGTGCTATGCATAATAAGGAATTCACAAATTAAAATTGCAATTACAACCCTTCCGACTTCTAACAATCAAACATTTTTTGAATTGGTTATTTGAAGTAGCAATTACTAAGAAAGCTCTTTTTATTTCACAATTTCCATCAAAACTCAATATTAGTATATGACTACTTCCCTCTTTCCATCCCCAATTTGCACTACACTTTGTTTGTTTTCCTAATGCCAGATATATAAGATTCAAGTTCCTTCATATGCATAGGAATGGTCTGCTTTCATACAGTGTGGTGAAAACCACCTGCTTTTCTTAAGAAGATGCCTTTTCTCCTGATGAAAGCATAATTCCTATTAATTCTGCTGAAGCTGTTTATAAAACTTTACAATTTTAAAGTGTTTTCCAGGGTCCTCATTAGTAGGAAATTGCTCTCTGCAAATAATTATAAATTCAGCCGTGCACTTTAGTCACAAGTATACTGTGTCAACAGCTTCAGTACAGTTTCTGTATCAAAATCTTATGGATATTCAAGAAAACTAAAATATGATACTACAGAGGACCCAAAAAGACCTCTGAAAGAAACTAAGGTGTAACAACAGATGTGTATCACATCTTGGTCTTAAAATATCGAGAAAGCTTTGCAAATGCTGATGTTTTCCGCTGAAACATTCTGGAGGGAATAAAATAGATTGAGATGTGATCTCATTCCTTTATTTCACTATATCAGGATTCAGCTTTCAAAATAAAGAAATGCCATTCTCCAGAAATGAGCAGAGAAAGAATATGTAGACTGCTTATCCTACAGCCTACATCTTCAACCTTCCCACAAGCAGTACTTTCCTTTACCTTCCACCCTTGCTTAGAAAGAAATAGTAATATTTTCCAGGGCAATAACTAGATTCTGATATTTTTTAGGATTCTGCCTTGCCAACTGGTGACAACCAGAGTGAACGGGTAAGCCCACCTTCCTTACGTATTGCCAGGTGCCGGCCCCAGTGCTTGGCAAGTGCCAGCACCTAAATTACATCTCGTGTGGAAACCCTGGGGCAGCTTCCAGTGTGGGACAGAAAGTCCTCAAGCACAGAGGGAAGGAGGATATGGCTAAAGAGTTAAAGTTCTGCTAGAAATCCCAACTGATGCTGAGGTGTGCTCTTGAATCTCAAACTTACATCACAAATGTGATAGCATGATTTACTTGTTCAAGCCCTTGTGCTTTTTAAGTCATTGCTTTGCTGCAAAGGGCTTCAATACCATAATTTGTGCAGCACTTATTCTAAATGCAACCCTTTGCTTTGTTGTGCTGTGTGACTTACTTATGAAGGCTTCTATTTTCCTACCATTTTTACATGGTACATATTGTATTTATTCTAATGACACAGGCTGATAAGTTATTTTGTTGGAGATAAAACTCTTTCAACTGTTGTACCCTAAAGAATATCTTCCACCAAAAGAGCAATTATCAAGTCATGAAGGGGCATGTCCTGTTTTATACAGAAAGACAGCAGATTTTTTTGTTTTCCTTGAACAATCCATGACAGAAAAATAAGGAATGTGAAGAAGCAAGAAGGAGTGTTTATCTTCCACTCTGATCTTTTCAGTCTTTGGGGTTTGGTTTTTTCATGTAATTTCAATACATTTTTCCAGGATTTTTATTCCCCAGGAGGCAGCCAGTCAGGTGGACATGTAAGCATCTATTTTATTTATTATTTGCAGTTCCCTTCCAAAATGGCTGTACTATTTAAAAATTATCCCAATGAGTATATTACCAAACCATTTATTTCCTAGAATTTCATGACATCTGGCATCATGTCTTGTGAAATCAAATTGCAAACTGTTTGATTAAAAAAATTAAAAATTGTGTGTGTAAAACAGTCTTGTTCTCCAGAAGCCATTTCAAAAAAAAATAAATTGGGTCTGCTTTTTACAGGGGTCATCTTCTCAAAGTGGTAGCTACTCCGGTGGACAGGTAAATACTAAATCTTAATATTTTTGACCTCAAGTATCTGCCATACAGAAGTTTGAGGCCTCATATTGTATTACAGCAATTTTTAATCCATGAACAAGATTGATTCATTCTTCCTTACATATCTCTATGTAAAAGTCCAAATGTAAGCAGAGTACTCAAAATACAATTCATGTATTAACTGATGTTTTAACACCTGGAAAAATGAAAGTAATAAATATTTGGCATTAATTTACATTTTTAAAATATAAAGTGAGTGACTTTTACTTTTTTCAGGACTCATCTTCATCTGGAAGCAGCCAATATGGTGGGCAGGTGCGAAATTTTTCTTCTTTGTTGTTATAGTGAGGGGTTTTTGCCTCCAGTGTACATATTTCAAGAAAATATCACCAGATTGACAATACCTAAGTTTCCAGACTACTCTGTGGTTTATTTTAACCTCATTAATCTTTCTACAGATAAAATTGCATTCCCAACCTGATAAATCTTTTGAAACAAAAGAGTAAAAGACAATACTTCATATTTAAATGCACATGTCAAAGAAAAGTTTTTAAATGAGAATGTAACATTTACAGGGTTCACCTTCCTCAGGAGGCAGCCAGTCTGGTGGACAGGTATGATTTTCTTTCTCCACAGTCTTCAGCTGGGCTAATGTCAGGCACTCAAATTTACTTCTGTTATCTTTCCTTCACAAGAACTGTTTTCCTTTGCCACTGTCCTTTTTGCCCAAAGCCTCAGCAACACATTATTTTCTTTTGCCATGTCATTTGGACATCCTGCAAGCCAGAGTAGCCAGCAGTAACTGTTGGCATAGGCATCTGAGCTTCTGTACCTCCTTTCTGCTAAATAAATTTCATGCATATGGAAAGTGGAAAGTGAGATGCTGAATGGTGAACTCCTGGCCACCTCTCAGTTAGTTTTATCAAAGTAGAAATCACCTGTTTTCTGTATCATCTGTAATATAAAACAGTACTGCACGTACTCTAGGTGTTCTGGCCTGTTTAGGAGGAAAAATTGCTTTCTGTAGTACTACTCAGAATTTTTTACTCATCCTTTTCATGAGTAATGTTTTTAACATCATAAAAACTGTAAGTAAGAAAATTTGAAGATAAAAAAATTAGCAGTTTTTTGCCCCTTCAGAACAATAACTGCAGAAATAGTAGCACTGGATGAAACAGACTCAGTTCTAGAAGCTGGGCAGTTAAGAATGTAGCTTTATGGTTTGCATGCCTGGGACGGTAGAAATAATTTGAGTTGTAACTAGAACCCATTTCAGTCCTGTGCTCTTGATATCTTAAATAATTTCTGCATTCTTTACAGGGTGGATGTGATTGTTCTGGGGGAAGTTCTGTAAGTGCTACTTGTTCATGATACATTTTCTTTTACTAAACTATTTAACTGGAAAATTATGTGAGATCCTATTTATTTCCAACTTAATTATTTTAATGTACTCTTAATTTTATATTCATTGTTCCTTTGGTGACTTAGATGTTTCTGATATGGTAGGAGTTATTTCTCATTATGCCAAGATTCAGTGTTACAGAATCATTGAATCATTTAGGTTGGAAAATGCCTTGTGTTCAAGCATTAACTCAGCACTGCCAAGGTTACCACTAAACCATGTCCCTAAGTGCCACATGTACATGTCTTTTAAATACCTCTGGGGGTGGTGACTCAGCCCCTTCCTCAGCAGCCTGTTCAGTGCTTGATAATCCTTTCAGTGAAGAAATTGTTTCCTAAAATCCAATCTAAGCTTGAGGCCATTTCCTCTTGTTTTATTGCTTATTACTTGAAAGAAGGAACCAATCCCCCCATGGCTACAGCTCCTTTCAGGGAGTTGTAGAGAGCAATAAGGTCCCCCCTGAGCCTCCTTTTGTCCAGGCTAAACAACCCCAGAACCTTCAGCTGCTCCTCACAAAGCTTGTGCTCCAGACCCTTCAAGCTCTGTTGCCATTTTTGGACACAATCCCACACCTCAATGTCCTTCCTGTAGTGAAGGGCCCAAAAGTGAACAGAGGATTCAAGGTGGCAGCCTCATCCGTCCCCCCTCAGTACAGGGGGACAATCACTTCCCTAGTGCTGCTGGCCACATTATTTCTGATAAAAGCCAGGAAGCCCCAAAGTTGGCAGTGAGTTGAATTCCCTGAGCAGTGATGTCAGTTACCATACAGTATTTACAGAGATGTGTATCCCTTCTCAAAAAAACCCCAAAAGACTGCATTAAATAGCACAATTGATTGACAAAAGATCTATCATGAAAGGAAGCTAAAATAATACCACGTCAAAAATTTGTATCAAAAATCAATGTTTACCAAATTTAAAACAAAAACAAAAACTGAGTTACTTCTCACTTGTGCTCTTAAGTCCATATGAAATTACTTAAGGACTATGAAATAGGGTAATCCCTTCTTTCCAAAGCAAGTCATATGTGGTCAATCAACATGTAGCATGTAAAGGACATTCCTGCACCTTGGGTAATACTCTTATTTCCTAGGCAATGAGTTATGGGTAGACATAATATGCTACTTCATGATTTATGATCTTCTGGGCCAAAAAAAGGCTTTTTTTCTCTCTAAGCAAATTGATAAAAGTAAGTAAGTGTAAGTGTAATTAATTTCAGGCTGGGATATTCTTCCTTTGAAATGCCATAGAACAGAGATTCTAAGTCTAAGTCATTTCTAGTTTATGATCAAAGACAAAGGCTGATTTTTCTTCTCTTTTTTTCCTTTCTAGGGCGGATCCCCTACTTTAGTCAGAAGTGATTCCTCTGCAAATGTAAGCAATGTTCATCAGCTTTTAAGTGTGTCCTCTGTTTGCTTTATCAATATAATGGCTAGAGAGGGTAAAAAGAATCAGTGCCTAATAGAAGTCAAACACTTGTGAAAATAACCTACTTTAATTACAATTAAAAGTACACACAGGACATTGTTTTTAATTGTAACTAAAAAATACACACAGGACATTCATGCAGCACTCCCCGTTTCTCTTTCCATTTGAAAGTTTTCATTCAAAGAGAAGTCATACAATGAAATATGTTTTCACAAACACAGGTAGATACCAGTATAAATATTTACTTTGGGAGCAAATTCCATTGGCTTCTTTGGAATTATGTAAAATATCCCCCAAGGACATGGATTTATGTGATTGTATTCCTCTTAGATCACTTACTGCAAGAAATTTTAGTATTAGTATTTATGTACTGCTATCTTTCAAGAAGTTTTGCTTCAAAATACTTCTTTTAGACCAAAATAACTGGTTGTTTTGGTGTTTATTCTTTTCCCCAGGACTCATCTTCTTCTGGAGGCAGCCAGTACAACAGCCAAGTAAGCACTCATTCCAAAAGGAGAGCCAGTTTGCCACTTCTGAAAACAATGGTTATTCATTCACTCAATTAAATTCAGTTTTATATGGGAACTGGGTAAAAAGAGCAAAAACTCAGTAAACGAGCTTTTGGGTTAGATATGGACTAAAAATTAGAACAATGGGTTTTTTAGCAAATACTGCCCTTGTTTTGGGAAACTTGCAAAATGAAGCTCACAAAAAAAAATATGCACGGGAAAAGAATGAATCAAAATATATCAGTTTTTATTCCTATTTGATCTAATTCCACTATGAAGAAAAACAAATCCAATCTCCCTTCTTTAAAAAGACCTCTTGTTGTATGAGATTTCAGTAAATTGTCTTAGTTTGGCTTTCAGAGTCCTGTTAGGTAGCCAGTATTTTACTGCTAGTTCTGGCCCAGAATTCAGCTTTCCAAGTAAAAAAAAAAAAGCCATTCTCCAGAAATGAGCAGAGAAAGAACTGGACAGAATGCCACTTTAACCTTCACAACATGTCACACAAACAAAGCACTAGGTCTTTGCCTTCCTAAGGTCTTTGCCTTCCTAAGGATCTCAGGTGTTTTCCCAACTTACCTTGCTCTACTTAAATTCTAATTATTAAAGCATTCTGAAAGTCCTGCTCACCTGTCTTCACTCTTAACTTGCTCTCTTGCTCCTGTTGTCCTGGCAGAGTCATGTTTTGATTTAAGGAAATCCTACTGCAGGTACTTCACTCATCTGGTATTCTTTACAGGATTCATATTCCTCTGGAGCTAGCCAGTATGGAGGACACGTAAGCTCTTACTTTTAATATTTTATATTACATATTTGTTTTATAAATACTTGACTCATATTAAGGACCTCAATTTAATGTATCAAGAAAATTGACAGTGGTCTACACTCTGTAATAATATTGTGAATTCAAGAAAGACAAAAACCACAGAGTTTATTCTGGGATAATTACACACAAACATTCAAATAACAAAATATAGATGTCTTCGCCACTTCTTTCCACAAATTAGATATTAAGAAATAACTAATTATCAATTTTTTCCAGGAGTCTTCTTCTTATGGAGGCAGCCAGTATGGTGGACAAGTAAGCATTAATAGTCCCCTTTTTTTGTAGTTTATTTATTGTCCACCTAACTGTCTATCTTAGCTTTAATTTAATCTAAAATCTTTTCAGTAAATCTTACTCTGTAGTGTTTGGATGCTACTTTGATTAAACAAAACAAGTTCAGATGAAGATCATTATCCAAGACTAAGAAAAAATAGAATGTGAAATACATGGTTGACTCAATCAACTCCTGAAATTTGCAGGATCAGACATAATGTGTCTCTGAAATAAATCAGTTCTTAATGAAGATAACCAGAATTTTTAAAGCCTCATTAAATGATTCTATGAGTCTATGAAATAGGTGTAAAAAGGTTTCAGTTTCCACTTTTTGTTTATTTTCAGCGTTCACCTTCCTCAGGAGGCAGCCAATATGGTGGACAGGTGAGTATTTGTCCCTTGTAGTGTATTTGCTTGTATTCTTCCCTTGCTACTTTATCAAAGAGATTTTATAGTTCTCTGTGTAAAAGAACATTTTAAGGAGATTGGGGTTTGGTTTGGGGGTTTCTGTCCAATTTTTATCTAATTTGATTCTAAGTACATAATGGTTATAAATGTATGTGATACCAAGCCACAGAAGAGTTTTTAAGATGGAATTTCTGGTGCCTCATGGTAAATGCAGATGAACCTCACCCATTTTGGCACAGTCTGGTTCAGTCCACCCACAGTTCTGCAGTGAAAGACACTGGCTACTCCTTCATATGGAACATGGTTTAAAGGAGTACTATGACATGGATCTAGAGATCATGTAATTCTTTTTTGTTCAGGGGTCACCTTCTTCAGGAGGCAGCCAGTATGGAGGACAGGTGAGAATCTCTTCCTGTGTAGTTCTGATTCTCACACAGTTTCTACATCCAAACTTGCTACTTCTATATTGACTGAAAAAATGTTTTGTGAAAACTCCATTTATCTGATAATAGACAGGTATCTAAAGATGTATGATCTGAAGCGATACAAAAACTATGGAGATCTGCTGCTTCTGTTGTATTAAATGCAGTTCTGATCTTGTTCTACCCTCCAACCTGCCCTGCTGTTGTCAAGGTTTCCTAGCTCTACGAGTAAGGTGTGGCTGGAGGCAGATTTATCCCTCCTCTACCTCATTTCCAACAGCAAAAAGCAGTATCAGAGTTGGTGTCTGAGAAGCAGTATGGTTTCAAATTGGCAGAGGGGAGGAGGTGAGGAGGTGCTAAGAGGTGTTCCATGCCCCTGTGAAATGAAAGACGATGGATAGGGTTCCTAGTGCTGCCTAGAGGTAGAGCCTCCAGTATGGAGTGACACATAAAGCAACAGGCTGAGTGTTTATCTTCCTGTAATTTTTCATTGCGCAAAAGAGGCAAAAAATAGTGTTTCTTTAAAAAGCTCTTAAAGAAGCTTTTTGATTTGAGAAATAATTGGCACCTTTGCTTCAGGGTCCATCTTTCCCAGGTGGCAGCCATTACGGAGGACAGGTGAGAATTGTTTTTCTGTTTATGGGTTGTTTTTTCCATTGTTCATCTTTTTTTTTTGGGGGGGGTGAAAACCAGAATATTTTTTAAAGGGGTGTCTTACAGCGAAATAGTGTTTAGGCAGAATAGATGAATATCTGACTTTCTGCTGCGTCAGCCCACTCACATAAGCAAAACACAGAAGGCTGCTGTGAGCACACAGTCCACGGCAGCAGCACTACTCACACCTGCCTGAAGCTGACTTTGATTCAAACTTCATTGTTCTGTTTAAACAGCAGCCACTGTAAAGGCCAGTGCATTTCAGTATTGTTATAAAGTAAATGTTCATGCCCCTGTGGCACTTAAATCATGGAAGACAAATAAAAGTGTGTTTTTCTGTGGCAGGTCATAAGTCAAAGAATGTGCAACAAATATAAATGTTTTCTCATTTCTTTAGGGTATAGCTTCTTCGGGAAGCAGCCAGTATAGTGGACAGGTAAAACTTCTACTTTCATGGTATTTGCAGTTTGGGTACACAGTTCATCAGGAAAACAGACCCATATTTTTTGCAAAAGGGAACATTCTAAGATAGAATAGCTTTAAGCCAGACTGACTGCGGATTGCTAAGTATGAGTCTGCCTGGTATTTCAGATCATATTAAGAGCAAATGATACAGGGGCCTGTGACACGGCATGGAAATGTTTCTTCAAAATATCATGGTTTAAGAAGCCAAGTTTTTTGTTAATTTAAATGCAAGCAATTTGAAAGACTGAGAACAACAGAGAAAAAGTGAAAATGCTACCCAGTAACACAGAAGTAATTAAGTTACTCATTTTTTCCAGGGCTTTTCTTCAGGAGTCAGACAGTCTGGTGGACAGGTATGCTTTTCTTTCTCTCTACTGTTCATTTCTGCTAGTGTCATACACTCACAAATTGCTTTGTGTAACTTTTCTTCACAAGACCTGTTTCCCTTCACACATTTCATCCAGATTGAAGGTGGAAAGTGAGACACTGAATAGTGAACCCCTGGCCACCTCTTACTAAGTTTTATCAGAGTAGAAGTTACCTAATAGGTCTCCACTGGAAGTCATCTAAAGAGCACTGTATGTATTCATAGAATGATAGAATATGCTGAGTTGGAAGGGATCCATCAGGATCATCGAGTCCAACTCCTGGCCCTATGCAGGACACAGAAGAATGACACCATGTACCTGAGAGCATTGTCCAAATGCTTCTTGAATTCTGACAGGCTTGGTGCTGTGACCACTTCCCTGGCAAAATTCTAGGTTCTCTGGTCTCCTCAAGGGAAAAAAAATAAAGTCTGTATTACTATTCAGAATTTTTTACTCATCCTTTTGGTGAGTATGTTTTTACTGTAAATTTTAAATGAGAAATTAGAAGATTCTATTTAAAAATTTGATCAGTAAGTGCACAGCTAGCCTAAAAGAGCAGCAAAGAGAGAAACTACCTTTTTAAGTGGAGCTTGATAAGTTTACAAGCAATGTTTTATAGTCCATTTTCCTACAGTAGCAGAATGTGAGTTTTTACTAATTCAGAGGCCTATTCCAGTCATAGACCCAGGAAAGTAAGTTTGGTTGTGTTTTGTACAGGGTGGGTGTGTGTGCCCCGGTGGAGGTTCAGTAAGTATTCTTTGTCTTTTTGTATTTCACATAGTATACACACACTGGAAAATTCCCAAGGAACAACATTTCTTGAAATAATTCTGTCTTGTGAAGTTCTGTGTATGATGAAAGCTTTTTCCACATTATGCTACAATGAGCAACTTTGAACCTGCTAAAGACAAAAATATTAAGTGATTTGCAACCATAGTACTGTATTCAAAACTAGCTACTCAGTTTGTAAGAGAGGCCTGGGACTTTTTTAAGAATCTGTTTCCCAAATATCTCATAGTAGACCTGCTGGATTTTGGACTTTGCTCTTATGATAGTTATTAACAGTATGATTGAACTAGTGAAACTTAGATTTAAAATCTTGGCTCCAAATGCTTTCAGAATGGAGCAGAACAACACATTTGGAAAAGTTAAAGCTAGTTCCATTTTTCTGTCTAATTAGTATATTTCCTATTTCTTTGTAAATTCCTGAAAAAAAACTCCAAAAAACCCCAAACATACAAAATCCCCTCACTGTTTTGCTGAGATCAAGTTAATTTACCTCCAAAGGAGGGTTCAGTTACCTGTTTTTTTAGTATAGTCAAAATTGCTTGGATGACTACTTCTCTTTTGTGGTCTGTGTAATCAAGCAAAATGACATGCCCAAGTATACAACTCATGGAATATATGCCAATTCTGAGAATCAAAAGTGCTGAAAACAACATATAAATTAGAATTTATATAAATAAAAATTATATGATAATAATAATAATAATTATCACTTGTATGTATATTTAATATATACACATATATATATTACTTGACATATAAATCAAGACGAATCAGAATAGTACTAATCAGTGTAAATTACTTCATCATTGCAATAGGTCAATATGTTCTCTTGGTTTTCCTCTTGTGACATTGAAGTAAATACAGAGTAAACATTGCTGTTTCTGTTGAATACAGGGCTCTTTCACAGGAACCAACTACCATGGTGGACAGGTAGGCAGTCTCTAACATTTACACAGATTAGTTCCTCAGGAATAAACATGGATCAGGTGCCATATTCACCCAGAAGCCATTAAATATTGAGTTCAGTTTAGTTGCAGAGATAGGTACAATAATTCCAGAGAGTGCATGGGTGCAGGATTTATTTTTTGCCATTTAAAATTTTTGATGCTATTAAGAAAAGTATTTATAAAAATTTTGCATTCTTTTTACAGGGTACATATTCTGGAAGCAATCAGTATGGCGGACAGGCAAGCTACTTTTCTTTGTTTTCAATATCTTTCTATTTGCAATTTATTAAATGAAAAATATCATGCAGTGCAATTACTGACAGTTTTTTAGAGTCATTTGACTCTTAATAAATATTTGAAAACAGGGACTGTCTCAGTAGCTGAAATGGAGTAGCACAAAAAAATTTCCATTTAAAGAAATTCCATAGGTCATAATTCCAGTTGTTTTACGTCAGAATGCCTCTTATCTCAAGTGATTGTTTTAATTCACCCTTTTCATGTTTACATTAAATACTTGGAAAATTTGGGACAAAATATACCAGTAGATACTGCTTTAAAAATACAAATTCTGGTGTGTTGCAGACAGTAATACTACTTTCCTCTTCAGCTTCAACTCAAGTCTCTTCCTGTTAAGCATGTGCCATGTGCAGACTTTGCCACTGATTCAGAAATGTTACTAGTGCAAATAGCTGACAGATGAAATGGATAACTAATTCATAAGATGGAGCTTATTTTTCATTAGTATTACTATGTTCTCACTCTACCATGCTAAAAAAATTAATTACTTTTTACTCCACTGGCAAGCATTGGAGTTCAGTATCACTCTATTAAAAAGATAATCTCATGTAGAATGGAGAGGGTTTTTAACAGCTGCAAATCAATTTTTCTCCCCAAACTACTGCTTTGGTAATAATAACAATGTTTTTACAATAATACACATGATGCTCTCTGAACATGTCTGACATAGCAAAAAATCACAAAGTTGATTATTTTTTTCTCTTTAATAGAGCCATATGTAAGGCACTTGTGACCATTTATTTATGAAACAGAACAGTTTATCAGGCGTTTTGTGCTTGTTTGCCCAATTTACTACTTTCAGCTGTTAAGGAACTTAGAAGCATTGTCAGAAGTCTTTCACTGCATCTTTTTAGATTAATATACTTTCCAGATTATTACTGAGATCTCCTGTCAAAAGTCCTGTGATGTTTCATTCTGCCCAGAAAAAAAAACCTAACAGCTGCTAATTTTCTCTGATTTTTTTTTTTTTTTAATAGGGATCTTATCCCTCAGGAAGCAGCCAGTATGGTGGGCAGGTGAGTATATTCTCTTTCCATCCCATCACTCCTAAGATACTTTCTAGATCAGGTCAGTTACCTGATGTTGAAAGATACATTAATTTGGCCCTGTTATTAAGTTTAAACAGTGGAGGTAATAGGGATTGAAGTCGTTTCAGTAAGGTGAATAAAAGATTTGGTTAAAATTACTCTAGAGTAGAGTTACTGCTCTGTGTAAAACACTCCTTTGAACATACTGCAGGCTCTATTTCGTAACACTGCTTTCTTGATTCAAATTGCCATGGCTGTGGTGTGTAGTACAGAGTGTAAATTTTAGGTACCCCATTTATTTTTGTTTGTTCAAAGAACACCCAAATAAGCTTGTCCTAAGTACTGCAGAAATTGTCTCAAGACAGTGATAGAGGATTTTTCATTCAATTACTACAAGTTTGATTCACTTCTTACAGGGCTCGTATCCTTCTGGAGGCAGACCATATGGTAAACCAGTAAGTACAAAACATTAACATTTACCTTTCTTTTTTCTTATACACCCATAAAAAAACCTATATCTAGTTAGTTATGGACTAGACAGTTTTCTGAGAATTACTTTAATATACAAAGAGTGTCACATGATTTACTTATCTGGGATATTCTCAACAAATGCAAACGCAATATTTATTTTCACACAGTTCATAGTTTTGAGACAGCATTTTACTGTGTAGCTGAACTTCTAGTAATCACAGAATGAGACCACTGGATTTTTGTGTGTGTGTGTGTAAGGAGCTTCTGAACAGCTATTTCTATTTAAATTCATAATAATCATAAGCTTTGTGCTCAGAGCTCAGTTTTTCATTGATTTTGTAGGCATTTGTCTCAAGTATTTGTCTTGCTTTCAAGAAAACACTTTTTCTTTTCAAAGGAAATAATAGTTGCCATTTAACTATGCATATTTTCAACTTCTACCACTTCAGACTATTTTTACCATGTAATTTGGACCTTGTTCTTGTCATTCAGTGGCAGGAGATACAAATGTTTAGTTTATCTCTTATAGAAAAGAAGATGTACTTGTTATTAAAAGGTGGCTATAAATGTTACATTTTCTAATACATGATTCCTAAAGGTGAGACATTTTCTCTATTTGATGGCATTTCTTACAGCTTAATGCTTGTAACATTTCCTGTTGGCAATGCCATTCAAGTAAGCAGAGCCACTTCACCTGAAAACTGAATAAGATGCTTTCAGTATATCTAATTTTTCTGTATCCATTTTTATTTTCAACTGTCTTTCTTATTAGAGTTTTCTTTAAATAGGGGCTGTAAAGGACTCTTTACATTTGCCTTTTTTGTTAGTGGTGTCTTTTCTTTCCCAAATGTAACCATAGACTGATACCAGGTGAATTATTGTTTAATTTGACCTTACTATTTTTTCCATTCCATATATTAAACACAACTACAGAACAGTTCTTTCTTCTAGAGAATTTTATATTAAGTTGTCCAATACAACATTTGAAAGAATACTCAGAAAGATATTAAATATTTGTATTTCAGATAAGGTTTTGCCTGGAATTTTTGGATGAGTGGATACAAAACAGTGTTCCTTTTTCTGTGGTCTTTTATTCCAGATAGCAAGAATATTTAAGCACAAATAGACTTAGAGTCAAAAACAGGTATCTTTTTTCAGGGTTCCTCTTCCTCAGGAGGCAGTCATCAAGGAAAGCCAGTAAGAATATTCTTCTTTCAGTATTCTGCAACCAAGTTAGAAATGGGGATATTGGGTTTTAAGATAGGTAAAAATAATGAAGGTGAAATTAAAAATTATGTTTCAATGGTAAATGTCTGAGAAAAATTACCAATAAAAATTGGTATATTTGTTCAAACTTGAACCTTAGGATGAGGCAGCATTTATTCCTCCATAGCACAGTTTTGATATACTGTTACTTACTCATAGGAACATGCTTGGGTCATTCTAATAAGAATGATGTATTTAAATATCAGGGCAATTGTTTCAGTTTCCAACTCTGTGGTTCAGACAAGACACATTGCTTTGACCCATTCCTCTGAAACTGTTCATGCAATAAAAAGGACATAGCTGTGCTTACTTGAGACTGTTCAATTAAAACAGGGGGGAAAAGTGCAGCAAAAATGGTAAAATCAAAATCACTACCAGACCCTCTAATATCCAGGGCATTTTCAAGACTGCTGTGTCCTCTTTGAGCACTGTTCATGCAGCCTTGTATGACAAAATTAAATGGTTCATAATTATTTCACAGGGTGGCTCTGGCTCGGGAAGCACTTACTCTGGGAAACCGGTAAGAATACCTTCATCCCAGCGCTTTCATCTTCTTTTCTTCGTAAACAAAGAACCTGGGTGGTGGGTAGAGCAGTTTTGGGATGAGGTGGTCTGAAGAGAACATACTGTATTAATATTAGTTCAACTTTCCTCTTGAACAACTTAAAACCATGCTGTGGGTTAAGCTATTAAAATCTTGTTGATCATAGGAAAAAACTGTGTTCAAAACCATTGGCTAGGAACACCTTTATAACTGTATTTGTTTGTTTGTTTTCAGCAATCACCTTACTCAGGTGGCAGTCAAGTGGTAAGAACTATTCCTCTTCATAGTTTCTAGTGGTTTCTTCCTATACATGTCACTGAAAACTGAAATCTGTCAAATTTCCTACATCTGAATAAATGTTTGAGAACACATGTGCAACGTAATAAATGAAATAGTCTTAAGAACAATGAAAAGAAGTGGGACCACATAGGTTCTTTAAACTTTTGACCCTGACTATCACTGAAAAACACCTGTTGATATAAATGTGGCACGTGATCTTTTCACATCAGAAGCATCTACATAATAGAAGGGGCTAATAGAAAAAGATTTCTGAAAATTTCCATGCTTTTATAATAGTGATAAAGAGAACTAATTAGGAATGGGTTTATCAGATTTCTCTCTTTTTTTTATAGAGCTCTGCTGGGAAACACTCCACTCCCCAACTCCTGATGTTACTCAGTGTTTTGAGTGCCTTTGCTCTCTCTGCTGCTGTATCAAAATGGTCTATATGAACTTCTGAAGAGTTACTTGACATCCTAAACACAGATGATATTCCGTATTATTAGATTACTGAATGTAAGAAAAAAAATACCCTTAAGTCAAATTGGCAGATGCTACTTGGCTGTTACGTTGCATGTCTAGCTGGTATGTCATGCCTCTCATTAGTTTACCTCTGGTTGTAGTCATTAGTAGATATCATTAGTTGTGTCAGTGTTTTAGGCATCATTTTAAGAAAGCATATTGTACCCTACCTATATGATTTAATTTTATTTCCAATAGGGATGCGATGAACACTTACCTGAAATGATTGGTGTGACAAATGAATTCTTAGAAAATATTTGGTTTTTACCCAAAGCAGACAAAGTGAAATAAGTTGTTGTATAGGCAAACTGAACACCGTGCCTGATAAACATAGCATAAAATAAGGCTAATGTAAACATCTGATAAGCAGTTCTCCATGGGACAGAAGAAAAGATGCTGAAGTAGTATCAGAGTATTGGATTTAGTCTTTTGTAATCAAATGCAAATTCAATATGGAGATTGCAAAGAAAAAAAAACAACTCCACAGGACTGAAAATTTTTTGGGTTAATTAAAGTTTATTCATTAGAAAAGTGAAACAGCTCAGAGCAAAGACATGATGAACTCCATTCAAACCAACTGCAAATACCTGGAGTTTTGTAGAGAAGCATATGAGGCAAATGTACCCCAGATTAGGCTGATAAACTAAAACCTGCTGAAAAAGAAAGCCTTTTTCCTTGGAAGGAATAGAAAATTAATTAAATTCATAAAACTCATAACATCTTGGCTCCTTTTTTCAAGTATTTAGTCTAACATGTTATACCTCATATATCGAAAAGTTTGATTTCATGAGTGATGCATAAATCTGCAAGCAGATACATCAGTGTGGTCGCTGAAATACCACAGCCCATTTTTGAGTTCAGGTTTCCAGACCCTGCAGCAAACTCTTTTGCAGCTCTCAGAGCCACCTTCTGTTTGGTGTTAACAAAGCGCATTCACCTAAAGCATACTTACAATGACTGTCTTACTGAACGTGTGCCTGCTGTTAAAGTTACCATTATTAGTAGTGTGCTTTTCTGTCACGGTTTACAATTGTAATTGGTGGGAGAGGTTTCCATTCAAGTTCTGCTACCAACTTCTGCGGGGCCAGGATTTCACCCGGTTTTGATGTGCAGCACTACCCTTTGCCAACCATCGGTAAAGCAACCTGTAATTGAAGCATAAAGTTATGCCTATATACGATCTTCAAAATTTGGTGGACAATTTGTTTCTTCGGACAACACAGTAATGTTCTGTTGGAGAGGTCCGTACCTTAATTCGAACCAGCCCTGCTATTCTCTAATAAATTTGTGATGGGTTTCATACAAAACGCTCGTGTCAGTGGCCGCCGAAGTTGCTCGTTCATGGTTTGGGCGGAACCGGGCCGCTCTTCGCGCGGAAGGGGCTGCAGGCTCCGGGAGCCGCCCGCGCCCCGCGCCGCTGCCCCTCT
>VXAZ01005435.1:289279-504293 GCA_013399875.1 Gymnorhina tibicen | reverse complement strand
TGGGGCGGGAAGCAGGTCTGTGGGAGCAGGCTGGGGAGGGAAAGGGTGGGATTGAAGAGACACCGAGAGATATGTCTGGAAATGGAGCGGTTTGGGGAAGAGGGAGGAGACGGTGAAGTTGAAGTTGCTGTGGGGAAGCGGCTGCGTGTGAAGTTGGGAAGGGGCACGGATCTGGCCAGAGATGTGTCAGTGCTGCTGAGGTTGTGACTCCCTTGCTGGTGCTCTGCTGAGAAGATGAGTGATGTGGTGCTGCATGTAAAGTTCACAGAAATGCACATTTTACAAGTATTTGCATGATATCACAATTTTTTACCACGTTTTTGAAATGAGAAATGCTCTAGCAGTACAGTAGTTATGGATTAAGCAGAAACTGAGAGGATATAGAGATAAAAAATGTAATAGTACATATTATGGAATAAACGGACAGGTAAAAGATAATTATCAGAAGGCACACCAAGTTGTTTCATTTTATTAAATCCTATAAATTATGTTTTAAACTAGAGTGAGGAAGACTTGGATTCCAGATAAAATATTTTAAAGGAATGATTGGGTGGAGAAGACTGACACAGCTTTCAGCAACAGAAGGGTGTTTTATTTGGGACATAAAGAACATAAGTAACAAAGCTTTCTAAAACTTGAGTGAGCACCACAGTGGGAAGTCTTATTTTTCACGGTGGCCTCTACACAGGAGGACTGGGATCTAAGACAGCCTTTGCTTTTCAAAGAACATATGTGCAGAATGACAAAATGGGTCTTACAATTAACTTTAGGTGGTGGACTGCTTTTCCCGAAGTCTGTGGGGCTGCCTCTGTCCATAGGCACTGCACTTGACTTATCAGTGTGCACAGTGAGTTGAGCTGGAGGCTGCAGGGTGAGTTTGAGGGAGGTGACAGTTGTGGAGAAAGTGATTCACAATAACCTCTCCCTTTGGAAACTGTAGTTCGTGATTCCCTTGTACATTGTTGAGCGTTGTGAGAAGAACTTGTGATTGAAAATCACAGTTCTGGGAGATAAGGATCTGTTGGTTTGGGATGCATGATCTGGTTGGTAGAAGTAGTATGTGTAGCAAAAATACTGATTTGGGGAAAGACTGGTTCTAGTAAGTATAAATTTGCTTTCTTTAGAGCAATGTATTGTTAGGGGTAACTCTACCTTTAATAATCCTACAGGCTGCCTACACAGCCTAATTCCTTATTCTGGTTACACTATTGTATACAATAACAAGAAGAAGGCAGGGATCATCTGAGCCAAGTACCTGTGGAATTCAAGTCACGTGTCCCCCCAAAACAGTTCCGGATTTGGCAGTGTTAAGGGAGGGCAGCACATACTTATCTTTGGGACAGGCTTGCTAGACACAGTTATTCCTCCCATATTGTTCTTGAATTGCTTGCTGCCTGGGCTTGTTCTTCACTGGTTACTTCAGTTCATACCATATCCATGCTGCTTGTGCGGGCTCTGTGCCTTTGCTGGAACTCAGGAGGCTGCACAGCTGGATCACATCAATTGAGGATGTCTCCAGAGGAGAGGAGAGATTCTTAACATCTGTACTTCTTAGGATCATATGAAAATGTCATATGGTTAGGAGTTCAGGATTTTGCCACTGGATTTCTGAACCTTGTCGTACATTTATACCCCTTCCATGCTGTTCAACTGTCTAACTTTATTTGTAATTACTAGCGCTCTGCAGTGCATACAGATTGATTTTCACTGTAGGATCTACTTTCTGTTACTCTACTCCAAGCAGGTCACCTTGACTGAGTTGTTTGACACTGTGTTGCCTTGATCACCCAGACTTGATTCCTAATTCATAAATAGCTTAAGTGTAAGCTGTAGCTGAACCCCAGCTGGATTCAATGTTCAGTCTTTCAGCACCTTAAATCCAGCTCCTTCACTGGCTTGATACATCTGCAGGAGCTGCATTCCAGCAGTCCTTTGGTTCGTGGCCTTGCACTCCTGTGTGCTTGAGGAGGGGTAGGCATTTGAACTAAAGCTGAGAACTGAATGGCTCCTTGCTCCCAGAGTCTGAATGTGGCTGCTGGGATCTGTCTATACTGTGATCTATACAATGAACACAGTGTATGTACTGTGTGAAAACGAGAGGCCGTTCAGGCAGCTTGTATCAAATTTCTGTGCTGGCAGGCAGAGTTTGGCTTAATGACTGTTATGTCAATATAAAACTATTGCACTACTGGGCAGAGTTAAGTCTTCATCTCACAAGAAATGCTGGTGTAAACATTTAGCTCAATGAGGGCCTGAATTTCCTGAATGCTGAATGTTTATACTGAGTGTGTGATTTGTATAATATTCATCAAACCAAATTTTCGTCAGCCAAAAAAATATGATCTCTGGATTCTTAGGTTTGGTGTAAAGGATAAAGGTGGTTGGCTTAAAGAACATTTAGCCACAAATTTCACGTTTTAAGATTCACAATGCTTTACTCTTCCTGCCTGACAGAATGGTATTTTTTTTTTCCAACAAAAGAAAGAACCAAACAGAAAACCCTTGGGAGCTCATGAAAACACTCACCCAAGTTCCCTTTCTCCTCAGTTTTCTGTCAACATGTAAGAAAACCTTATCTGAGTCCCAAGCAATTTATAGCATTCTCTGAAATTAGACTTTAGTTAATAGTTAATATGTAATTGCATTCCCTTTATTAGACTTGGCAGAGATGGAATTTCCTGGTTGAGTGATATACGGCTGGTGAATCACTGATACAGCCTCCACTATCTTTGGCAGAAGCCAAGGTTTTGGAGCAAAGTTGAGAAGAAATCATTGGTTGCTCTTTAACAGTTACCATTTAATGTGTAACTGCTCTGTACCTAAGTGCACTTGCCAGTTTTAAAAACTATCTGCATGATTTTAAAATGGCCAAAGTTGTGGTTTAACCCCAGCTGGCAACTTAGCACCACACAGCCACTTGCTCACTCCCTCCTGATGGGATGGGGGAGACAATCAGAAGGGTAAAAGTGGAAAACTTGTGGGTTGAGACATAGACAGTTTAGTAGGTAAAGCAAAAGCTGCACATGCAAGCAAAGCAAGCCAAAGAATTCTTTTACCACATTCCATGGGCAGGCAGGCGTTCAGCCATCTCCAGGAAAGCAGGGCTCTAGCACATGGAAGTGACACAGGAACACAAACACCATCACTCTGAACCTCCCCTCCTTCCTTCTTCTTCTCCCAGCTTCATGTACTGAGCGTGACTCCATGTGGTCTGGGATATCCCTGTGGTCTCTTGAGATCATCTCTCCTGGCTGTGCTCCTCCCAACTTCTTGTGCATTCACAGCCTCCTCACTGGTGGGGTGGGAGGCAGAAAAGTGTAAGCCCTGCTCAGCAATAATGAAAACATCCCTGTGCTATCAACGCTTTTCAGCACAAATCCAAAACACAGCTCCCTACCAGCTACTGTGAAGAAATGAACTCTACCCCAGCCAAAACCAGCACACGAGATACGGTTATGCCTAGGGAGCAAGATGACGTTGCAGGAGCAAGGTCCACCAGTGATCTTCTGTGTTCTACATTATATCTTTGTCTTAAAAAGATTATTTGAATGCAGTTATGTTTTTAATTCATTTCACCAGTTAAGAATCTTTTTTATGTAAATGGAGAAATTGGAAATACTGCCTGAAGGAAACCTTCATGTGAAAAAAATCTTCGTTCCTCAGTTTCTGCTAGAAGAGTAAGGAAAAAACTTTGTTAGAGGATTTGCTTTTAACCACGCTTCTGAAGAAGTGTACAAGTTCTAAGAGAAACAGAGTTTTGGGTTTTTTCATAGTGTACTTAGTGCACTTTATAATGTCTCCAGCAAGAAAAATTAGTAAGAAACTGGAAACCAAAAGAAAGAACAAGGTAAGTTTTAAAATAATGAAGTGATTTGGAGTGATTTAGTTGAAAAGTGCCATGTATTTGGGGAGGAACGGCTAGCAATTGTACATAGCTTATGGGAGGGAACAAATAAGAAACCTGTTTACAGACCTGTTTACAGTATGAGGAAAATGGAAAACATAGTGACATTTTAAAGTGAGAAATGCAATGTTTAAGATTATTAAAAATATTTAGGACGTGCATTACTAAAATTATAGTGACATGACAGATTACATCTTGTGGTGGTGAGGGGAGATAGAAATGTATTGTCAAATTATAGCAGTCCAAATATGGCAGTTAAATTATTTGTATGTATGTAAAATCTACTTCAGACCCCAGTTCAGCAGCACTTAACTAGATTTGCAGAGGTCTGTGCACCCTCTGTACCATGTGGGATATTTGTCATAAAATCACAGAATGGTTTGGGTTGGAAGGAACCTTGAAGATCATCTGTTTCCAACCCCCTGCCATGGTCAGGGACACCTTCCGCTAGACCAGATTGCTCAAAGCCCATCCAACCTGGCCTTGAACACTTACAGTGATGGAGTTTCTCCAGTTCTCTGGGCAGCCTGTTCCTGAATTACCCCAGCCCATGTCCAGGCCCTTGCACTTGGCCTTGTTGAACATCATGAGGTTCCTTCCTTCCATTCTATACTTAAGGTATTTCTTGTATTAGGTACTACTTCTGGTAAATACAAAGCTATATTCACTCCAGAAAAAAGAATATTTATGGAATAGAACTTTCCTCTGAGGAATGTAGTTGTGTTGCAGAAAATGACATGTTACTTGAGTGTTACTGAGCACAGGGAAGAGGGCAATGCATGTAGAAAGTAAGAAAAACATTGAAAGAAGTCTTGTAAAAATAGCTTCTTCAGGTTCTGTGAGTTAGCTCTGACTTCACCTTCCAATTGTGCTTTTCCTTTATTAACAGCTTATTATATTTGTATAGGTGTAGCATCAGCACTGGGTTCATATTTCACTGGAGAAATCTGAGAACACCATCCTGTCTCCTTAACCTGTTATCCTGATTTCAAAGGAAATGCCCAGGAAATGTGTCTATACCTGTACCACTGGAATGACACAGTGTACTTTACTTTCCACTCTGGTTTTCCTTCATAAGGCAGACTCAATCAGTGTTTATTTTCCAGCAGATCCCATATGGAGAATTTGGTGTAGTGGCACAGAAAATTTAAACTTTGCCTTTGGCAGTTTTGAGAGGCTGGTTGTCTACTTCTGTGTTGGGCTTTGCATTTTCACTAATACACAAATGCCTTTTATTTGGTTAAGCAATGTTAAACTGACTAGTCATAGAATGGAATAAGAGCTAAGAAAAACAACTCCTGTAACTTGTCTTTTTTAGTCTAAAAGACTGTCAGCAGTGAAAACATTTCACAGCTAGGCTGAAAAGAATTTAATTCATGTAATGACATCCCTGTGGAGATTTGGAGCATGATAGTAGTTAGTTTGTTTTTCTTAAAAAAATTTTTAAGTTAAATTTTACTTGTGACATAGTATGGAGGAGTAAAGAAATAGTTGCCAGTAGAGGTTATTTTTGTCAAATCTCTTGGTGAATATAACCTCCTTTTTTGTTACGAGACTTGCTGGAATTTATTGTTAATTTTTCTTTTTTGGTCTGTCATTTTCTTCAGATAGTGTCTAGTTCTTGGGGTTTTTCATGCAAGTTTTCTCTGATACTTGCTGTAATTCTGTCAGATTTTTAGTCCTTCTACAAACTCAGGAATAGAATCAGTTCATAAACTAACCCTTAATTTTGTACAGGATTTTGCAACAGTAGATACTTAGCAGCTGAAAAAACTCAGAAGTTTATACCATCAGATCTTTAAAAGACAAAATACTAAGGTTAAGAAAAGTCCTGTAATCTTATTGCTCTGTAGTAAACCCTGATTAATATCCATGAGTTTTGGTGTGCTGTTCATTAAGCCAAATTGATTACAGCCTAATTTCTTCTGCAAACATTAGCATTTACCAGTATTTTAGGAGGGAAAGTGTAGGGACAAAATAAAATGTAAAATATTAAATTTTAGCCTGGTTTGGAGGTATTACAAAGGGAGATGAAAATCTGCAAGTCAGAAATGTATTCATTTTCGAATGAATATTATGATATGGAAATATGTGATTTTCTGCTTCAAAAAATCCACTTCCTTTGAAGAGTTATTCTTCAGACTTTGCACAGTATGGTACTTTGAGCTGAAAGTATTATTTCCTGTATAGATTGCTTTGCTCTGGTTTGTGTTCTGAAAACCTTTCCAGGGTCCTTCTCCTTTTTACTTTCAAGGAGAACAGCTCTTCACATAGAATCCACCTGTATTTTATCTATCTCTGTGTACTGAATTCAAATTTTACGTGGCTGTAAATCCCGTCTTGGCTTCCTGTGTATTGGCTCCTGTACACGGCTGCCTTCCATGTGGCTGCAGGGTGTGTCTGTGGCACACTGAAGAAATGACGCAGAAGTGGCTGACTTTTTTTACATAAACTAACAGAAGAAAAGAGTAATGAGCCCAGTCCCTGAGATGGGTTATATTTAGTATTATAGTCAGGAAACTGCAGGTCCTTAGCACACCCATTGTAAGATACAGTTCAAAAGCCAGAGTTCATGTGACCACTCAGCTTCCAGTCTTTGAATTAGCAAACCTAAATCTGAGTTTTCAAACAGGTGCATCCTGCAGAGTACCAAGTAGTGCATCCAAAGTCCAGTAAAAAATTTAAGTTGTAACCCTGTACAGGAAATACATTGGGAACTTCAATGTCTATTGGTTTAAGACAATCCAAGTGTGGGCTGTTACTGAAGACAATAGCTCATTTGATCTGTGACTGCACAGGCTGTTGCTGTGAGGGTAGCAGGAACTCATGGCTGAAAGTGAGTACTTACACCTCTGGTAGTCACCTGTAAATCTAAAGCTGCTGTGAAACTGCAGTTGAGGACAGCCCAGCTGTTTAAAGTTCAATACTTTGCTCCTTTGCGGGATTGTTCCCAGTTTGCACGGAGGTCCGTGAGCTTATAAGCAGCTCTTTTAAAAGAAAGGAGAAGTGACCAAGGAGAGCTGATAAGATGTTCTGTGTGCTTAGGAGAGAGTGGTTACATTGTTGGCATATGTACATTTCAGGACTCTAGTTCCTGCTCTGTGAACCAGCTTGTAAGTACAGCATGAAACTTTACACACTTGCTGTCTACAAGCCTGTCTTGTTGACCAGTGACAGGACAACTTCTAACAAACACACATATTTCAGCCATCACGCTGGACACTTAGATTCCATTTTGTGTGAACTTTTGAAGCTTTGAAACTGCATTAGTGACTTACAATAAGGAAATATTTCCTGCTGCTGGGGCCTTTTTGAGATACGTTGTCTGGCGAAAGTTCCCTTTTTTTTCATGACAATTGAGGAAGACAAGACAGAAGTTCAAGATAATTACGTGGTATGTATTCTTTATGGCTTTGCTGATGGGCTTACCAAACTGTTGTGCTTGTTGGTTTATTTTTGTACTGATTGCTTTGGTACTTGCTCATAAACAGCATACTAGTGATTTTCTTCTAAAATTATGTTTTAAGCTGCTTCATAAATAGTTGGTTGTATTTCAGAAAAAAAATTATTGTGAGTGTTACTTTTAATATTATAACCTGTTTTGAAGGTTACAGAATTGATATCTGATAATTTTGAACATTTGTAAAACCCTCTGTCACTTCACAGGCTGACAGAATGCAGAAATTTGGGTCCGAGTAAGGAGGGATATGTGTGTTCCCATTATCTGTATTTTGTTCAGAAGAATTTTTAAAACTGAAAACCAAAAAGTTCAAAAACTTACTTGTTGGTGTGCTTTCATGAAATTCAGTATTTTTCATCTTAACAATATATTGCTCTTTATTTCCAATTTTTTAGGTCTCCATACTAAAAAATTAGGTAGATGGAAAAGGTGAAAGAAATTGTTTGTTCAAGTTGGCTCACATAAATATCCGTTTTTTCTAGTATCATAGACAAGCCTGTTAGTGAAATTCAGTTCTGGATTTTCTCTCAGTAGGTTTTTTTTTCCTTTACCTTTTTCTCCCTCTGTCTTCTTTGTGTTGCTGGTGTTTCTCCAGAATGCATGGTCTCTGAATGTGCATGTCCATTCTTCATCCCTTTGCAGGGACTGTTCTTTTTCTCCTCCTTGTTCTCTGCTGTAGCAAATTTATTCTTCAAAGTTGTTCTTCAACTAACAGATGAAGAACATCTCAGTTTCATTGTTGGGGATGCGTATTTCCACAGTTAACATGCTCATGTAATGGATGATTCCACCAGAACCAGTGGAAAACAGCAAGTCTTGAGTATTGTCTGCAGCTTTCTTCTCCTTCATACTTTGTATGTCTGTCTGATTCATATTGCTCGGTGCAGTTGCACCTTTAGTATTTGTTTCTTCAGAAGTTAAGTGAGATTATAGTTCATACAAAAGTATCTCCTATTAAGATTCCATAATGGAATCTTCTGTGTTTTTTCCTCAGTTTCTGCATCCTGGCATCTTTTTTTTCCTTATTTGCCAGTATGCTTTTACAAATATTTTTACAACAGCATGATTTTTGAGATAGACAATTTTATTGTGTAGGATACAAGTGTGTACTTCATATCTTTGTGGCTGTTGATAATTCACTCCTGTTTGCAGGTTACTGCTGTGTCTTGTAAGTGTCAGTGTCATATAGGTAATAATTTGACTTTGAATACTTGACTGGAGAAAATCTATAAATGCTTAGAGACAAGATAAAGGCGAGTCATAAATATTTGAAAAGTACAGCTCTCCAAATGTCTACAAAAACAGCAATGAAATGTATCTTGAGCTATAGAAATGCAGTCAGCAAGAAACAGCTTCAGTTCCAGCTACAAATATTTAGCAGTACCAGCACATCCTTGAGCAGTGTGGACAAAGCTGGATGGATAATGAGTCAGAAGTTGTGTGCCTGCAGGTATAAAACACAGGGATAGCTCTGCCATATGCACCCAGTGAGTGTGCTGTGTCTAGACTTCTGAAATTGAGAACCACATGCATTGTCTTGTCTTATTACTGGGGTTTTTTTGCTTGTAAACATAGTTGTAAACTTCTAGTTATTGATTTGATTTAACTTTGGCATTATAAAAAATGGCTCTGTTTTTGTATAAGTGGGAAGTGAAGGGAGTGGAAGATAATCTTTTATAGAAAGCATTAGTTTCTTTGTATGGAACTTCTTTATATGAAGATAGCAAAAATTATGTCATATTCTGAGTAGCAGCAAGCTTTTTTTACATTTCCTTGTCGTATACTGTGCTTGCAAAATGAAAATTACTGTCTCTATTAGTCTTCTTCAATAAGTTAATCCTTTAAATTAGTGACAAATTTAATGCAAAGAAAACTGCATCAACTTGGTCTAAGTTCCTGGTAGAAATGAGGATGGTACAGCTTTACTAACATAAGGTTTGTGGTAGTCAATGCAGCCTGACTGAAAGCAGTTGCAGTCACCCAGTCATCTATAGTCAATGAATTCTTTTCTGAGCAGGACGATCAGCAGGACAGGTTTAGTGCTGCCTCCCCTGCAGCTCCTCCATCCCATGACTTCTCCAACTCTGCTTTCCCACAACTCCTTTACCTTCATTGCCAGGCATACCTCTCATTCTCATTTAAAGCAGCCCAACCCTCACCTGTCTTTGCTGGCATGGTGCCACCTGGCAAGGCAGAGACTGCAACCTGACAAACTTGGGAGAGGTGGAAGAGTGGGAAGCTCTCTTCAGTCTGGGAACAGCTCCTTGCAGCAGGAGTACCGGGCATTCTGCTGTACCCCAGCAGAAAACACCTTCACCTTGAAAATACCATCTGAGCTTTCAACTACATGAAGAAGTCTGTGGTTCCCAATATCTGCAATATTACCTTTGGGTTTGTTTTTTTTTTTTCTGTTTTAGAAAGAAAAAAGTCGAGAAATGTCTGCCAATTTAAAGTACCTTTCCTTGGGCATCCTGGTTTTTCAGACCACAAGTTTAGTGTTGACCATGCGCTATTCTCGGACACTGAAAGAAGAAGGACCTCGTTACTTATCCTCTACTGCAGTAGTTATTGCTGAACTTCTGAAGATTTTGGCCTGTGTTCTATTAGTCTACAAAGACAGCAGTATGTGTCAAATTTTGCACCAAGTAATTTTCCTAATCAATATGCTGTATTGTAGTGGCAACTGCAAAGCAGCCATGTGAGTACAGGCATACAACAAAGCATTTCCCTTCTCCTTGTGTAAGAAATAGTCTTGGAAAGACAATAATTATACTGTATATTTGCTTAAGATAATGTGGATACTGAGGAGTGCAGGAATAAATTTTATGCTAATATCTCAAATTTTGTGTTTGTTCAGGCATTTCAAGAAATCTATATGTAGAAGTAGCTAAAAAAGAAAAGCTTTAAGTGTGTCCAAAGCATGAATGATAATTTAGAAACCTGTGATAAACAGCAGATGCAGAAGGGAAGAAGCAATTTCATTGTTACAGGAAGAATCATCGTTTTAAGCTAAAAAAAAAGAAAACTATATTCATATCTACTCCAGTTCTTATTTTTTACACTTTAAACTGAATTTATCTGGTTTCTGTTTGATTTTCAACAGCTTAAAAATGTCATTGTTTATGCATAGATATTGATGACTCTGTAGGATTCTAAATATGCACTTTTTAGGTAGTACTCTTTGATGTATTATCTTAAGTTATTGATACGGTTTCAATAAGTTTAACTCAAAGTATTTTGAATAATTGTTTTCATTCTGATACTCCAGGCTGTAGGAAGACACTTGCAGCCATTTTTCCTTACATATACAAAGCCTGTGAAAGTCAAACAAACACAGATAGTATTTTCAGGTCTTGGCATAGCGATAGCTATAAAAAGGGGCAACATTTTAAGAACAGAATATTGCTGTTTCTCTTTCTCCCACCGCCCCTTTCCTTTTAGTGAATGTCTTTTTCTTTTACTGTTTCTTTGGGTAGAATGCAATTTACGGACTCTGAACAGAGTGCTACATGATGAAATCCTTAACAAACCCATGGAAACTCTTAAACTTGCTATTCCTTCAGGAATTTACACTCTTCAGAACAACTTGCTATATGTAGCATTGTCAAACCTAGATGCAGCCACATACCAGGTATTGCATATTTGGAATTCTCTGTGAGTTTCAAAAACCCCCCATGAATTATGGGGTAGTAGTAGTAACTGCTTCTGGTTCTTCTAGGTTACGTATCAGCTGAAAATCCTCACCACAGCATTGTTCTCTGTGTCCATGTTGAGCAAGAAACTGGGTGTATACCAGTGGCTGTCACTGGTAATATTGATGACAGGAGTGGCATTTGTGCAGGTAAATATTAGCAGGTGGTTTGTGGGGTTTTAATGTTTATTCAAGAAGCATGGATTTCTGTACTGATTATCCAGCTTTCTGATTCTACCAGCTGCACACGAGCACCAGAGTATAGTCAGGAGCTACAAATCACAGCTGGCCAGGTCTGGAGGACACCAGAAATGGTTCAAAGGCAGAAGATAACACCTCTTTTGCAACCCAGTGCTCTTCTGTAGAATGTGACAGGGCCTCTGGAGCAACCTGCAAGTAATAATGATAGCAATGTTTATTAGCACATTTCTTCAGACATTAGGAATTCACAGATCTTCTCTGCCAGTACAGGCTGTGTTCACCTTATCATATGGTTTCAGCATGGCAAATTTACTTTGGACTATTTCAAAAAGCAAAATTGGCCTCAGTTCTGAATAGTGCAGGTACCAGAGTTTGTAGTTTTCAGAGGGCAGGATCATGGGATAAGAGACTGTTCTAAGAATTTTTAGCAGATTTTAGTATATCCTAGAAATTTTTATTTTAAAACTTAAGGATTTGGGAAAAGATATGGCGGTTAAATTCAATAATGAAAAATGAGAACAAAACACTCTGACAGTATTTAACAGACTCCTCAGAAAGTTTTTGTCTATGGCATTGCATTTTATTCCATTGGCATTAGACACATTGCAAGATTTAACTAGTCTGCACAATCACCAAAGAGGGGCACATGAAAAAGACAATTCATCCCATCTTACGCCCAGCTGGTGTAAGTAGTTTTTTAACTGTGCTTATATTTGTAAGGTAACCAGCTGTTGGGTGGCACAAGTTGGTGGCAGAGAATGACCATGATAAGTCACACTGGGATTCAGAAACAGTTCCCGCTTACAATGTATAAATCCGGCACCTGTTTAAATTGATCATTATTCTCCCAGTTCAGGCAAAATTTTACTCCTTACAAATACGTAGAAAGAAAAATTGTGGCTTTGCAATCCTTTAAAAGTATTTATGGTGCAAAATACAAAACTTTACAAGCATGTGATTGTCTGTATTTAGTAACTGTTTCTGTTGGTAGAAAAAAATTTGCATTTTATAGATGCTCATGACTTGATTTCATCAGTGAACTTTTTGTGACTGTTTTTACATCCAGTGGCCTTCAGACTCTCAAGCAACACCTGCTAAGGAGCATTCAGCAGGATCGCAGTTTGTAGGCCTGATTGCAGTTCTCATAGCCTGCTTTTCTAGTGGATTTGCTGGGGTTTATTTTGAGAAAATCTTAAAGGAAACTAAGCAGTCTGTGTGGATCAGAAACATTCAGCTTGGTAAGTTTAATTTTAGTCATCTATTAGAGATATTGCATTCTGAAGCATTATGATAATTGTGCAAAATGTGAGTGTATAAATAAAAAATATCACCAACATTTTAGTATGATGCATATATGTTATTTTAAAACCAAAAGTTAAGCTCTGTGAGATGGAATTATAGCAGTTACTTTCTGATTTCAATCTAATTCTTGATTTACTTTGTTAATAAGAGTATCTGTACATTTGTACAGAATCTGTCAATTGAAATTTTTTTTACTATTTTTTAGAGACTATAGGAATATTGAAATAAAATATGTTTCCAAATGTTCTGAGATGTTTTAAAACGAACATATTTTTTCTCTTGTGCCCAGGTAGGGAGTTTTTTGTATTAAAAGTACCAAGCTATAAAATCTGCTTTGATTGCAAATAAAGTTGAAGTAATTAATTACTGTTATTTCAATACAAAGGTCAGTTTCTTTCAGCTGTGTGCATAATCACTGGGGAGAGGCATATGGAAAAGACCAGTTCATCTTAACTATTCAAATAGGTGTACCTACTGTGCACCTATCAGTAAGAGACTATATTCCATTCCCAAAGCGGTCTTGGATCTTCCAGACCCTAGGTATTAAAGGCAACAGAGTTGGTCTGTGTTCCTGAGTGAGTTCTCCCTCACTTCAAAGCACTCTTGTCCAGTTTAGAGGGTTGGAAATGTGACACTGACGATATCTTTTTGTTCCTGTTCTGCAACAGGAACAAAGCTTATTGTTACCTTTGTTTCTCTAATGGAATCCTTCTAGTCTTCACCTGTAGGCAATAATTATTTATGGCATATTTGAATGGATGCATTGAGCAGAATTTAGAGCACCTTAGAACAGACTAGTGATCGAATCCACAGTGTGAAGTTAAGTCGTGAGATGACTTAGTGGGTCAGAGCTATGTCCTGCTCTGGTAGAATGTAGTGCAGTACTACAAGAACAGGAGATGGTGTGGGTTCTTTAGTAATTAGTTAGTTGGTCAATAAGCCATATTTTTTTTCCTTTATTTTCCTGCTACTGTGGTTTCAGTTAAAAATGCAGAACTTAATTTTGAATATAACATTTTTACATGACCATAATGTTTTGAAACTTGAGTATAGAGAAAGTAAGGCGAGGTTTAGATTCCTATCTGTTTGTACTTATGGAAACAGTGTATATTCAAATTAAGCTTTCCTGAACAGGGTCTAGGGAATACATCAGGAAACGTTATGTTAAGGAATTTTGGGGGGCAGAGAAGGGTTGCTAGCTGGGTGTTGGTCCAAGATTTAAGGTAAGATTTGGTGTTTTGGGTGGAGCTGCAATATAAAATCCATTACCAAGGAAAGCTGATTATTATTATTAATATTACTATCACTTTGCATGCTAAAAGTGCTTTCATGGGCAACAGATATCTGAAATAATTTCCAGTAAGAATCCATAATTGTTGAAAAATCAATGATCTCTTCTAAAACATTGTTGAGATTTTTCTACACTGCACAGATGTACACTTTGTTTGATAGTTGGCCTGGTCATATATTGAATATTCCAGTAATTTCTTTGTGAAACAATGAGATCGGAGCAGACTGTGTCTAAACACACTCTGCAAGGTTATGAATAACTAGAACAGTAATATATGAAGACATAAATGTCTGATTATAGTGAGAATCAGATCACCTGAGTTTTGTGTTTAATTTTTTAGT
Organism: Gymnorhina tibicen; assembly: GCA_013399875.1. Taxonomy (NCBI): domain Eukaryota; kingdom Metazoa; phylum Chordata; class Aves; order Passeriformes; family Artamidae; genus Gymnorhina; species Gymnorhina tibicen. The sequence continues at coordinate 490,103 of VXAZ01005435.1, read as the reverse complement.
GAGCTTAATCTGCCTCAAGAGGAAGTTCAGTAGAAGTTGTTTTATTAATATTATTGAGGTTGTTTTCAGTTCAAAAATGAAGTTTATGTTGTCATATTTCGTAAAGTTTTTAGAAACTAATTAAATACATAAATACATTAAACAACACCTATTAAATACATAGAAAAGTAAATACAGCTTTTACACTACAGCCTTTACAAAATACATAAAACATGAAATCACATTTTCAAAAATACGTTGGTGTGTTCTTTCTGCAAGTGCAAGGTAGTTGCTCACTTCAGACATTGTATTATTCAGGACCAAGTCATTCATAAGCAAGAGCTTTGAAATAGAGCTTTTCTTAAAACACAAACCAGAAACCCGTATGTCCAACCAGGTTTTCATTTTCATATCTGTAGAGAATTATTAAAACTATAGAAAACAATGGGAAAATAAATAGTTTAAAAATTCGGTTTTTAATGCGTACCAATAATGTAATAAGGATGTATGAATAGTCAATTTTATTTCTTTATTTTAGCAGATCAATTGGAAAATAAAAATAAATGGTTTAATCTGAATGAAACCTACATTTTTAATTCTGCCTACAAAAAGAATTATTTCTTGTCAAACAGAAGGTGTTATTTTGTTCAAAACAATGCTGCCTTTTTCAGGTGCTAAGAAATGTGATGAAAATCAGCTTTTCACAGAGAAGGAATAGAAAAAAGTGTTCCCCCTTTCCTGCTAAGGACTAGAGCAGACATCAGTCACAGAGTGGCTGCTTACATTATGCCATGTTTGAGGGATTAGGAGAACCTTCCCATTTGATAGAAGAACACTGCACTCACCAAATTGGAAGCTCCACAGCCTCATCCCAATTGCAGCTTTTGACATTAAGTCTCTACTAGTAAACATTCATTCTACTAGCAAAAACTCATTGTTTGAGACTGGCTCAGGAGAATTCCACTTCCAAGATCCTTGTCTGAATTGGCAAACTGCTAATTGCTGCTCCTGCTGTGCCAGAGACCTTCTCCTTCACTGGGTGTTTTCCCTGTTTTTCTCTCCAGGTTATAGGGTGACTTCAGCCTTCAGTCATGACTAGTTTCAGGAAAACTGAAATTGCATTTAAGTGAATTTTGCTATATATCATAAACAAAAATCACTTCGTTCCGGTAGAAAGCAATGGAAGATGAGTATGTAAAGATACCTTAATGGAAACAATCAAAACTCATTTTATGTGTGGAGAGTAGCTTTTAAAAGAGAACAGCACTGATTGCATTTGGATGTGATGGTATTGCAATTGACAGTCCAATTTTAAAATCAGAAATACGTGAGCAGCCTCTAAGGATGAGGAACCCATTTGCATGTTTTTCACCTGAAGCTTTTAAATCAATCTTGTACTTTCAGGATTTTTTGGTAGCATATTTGGACTGATGGGTGTTTACATTTATGATGGAGAACAACTGTCAAAGAATGGATTTTTTCAAGGATACAATAAACTTACTTGGGTGGTGGTTGTTCTACAGGTGAGATACCTTGTGTTGCATGTTTCTGTGAAGGCACTTGGGGATTTACTCTTCTATAAATAACTGGGGAAACTAATGGATGTCAACGAAGCTACTGAGAATTCTGTAGTCAAAAGTCTGATCTATAATTTTTAGCATAAACCTCTCAATGAAAACCTGGAAAATATATAGCAAGTATGTGATTAAGTATTGTGCAAATTAAAAGCATGTAAGCATTATTTATTTTGTGTATTTCTATATATGCTCTTCCTCCTATGGCTAAAACTGCACAGTACAAGCATTTCCAGTTATTTAATGGTGTTAATATGATAATAATATTAATGATAATATGTTAATGTCAACAATTTCTTTAATGGAGAAAGAACTACTCCTCCAATATTTATTTTCAACAGTGCATGTCCATAATATGAAATGAATGTATTGCTCTTCAACATAGACAAAAACTTTTACTAAAGTAAGTGCATGGAGTTAAAATGGATGCTCTCAGTCAAATAATCTGTTTATGATTCCAAACCTCATTATTTTTGCAGGCACTGGGAGGGCTGGTGATTGCTGCTGTTATAAAATATGCGGACAACATTTTAAAGGGATTTGCAACTTCTCTCTCTATTATACTGTCAACACTGATCTCCTATTTCTGGCTGCAAGATTTTGTCCCTACAAGGTAAGAATTATTTTCCATCTACACTAAAAAAAAAAAAAATTGTTGAAAACTTACTGTTTACCAGATATAACTGCGAAAATAAATAAAAGACCGAATCCCGTCCAAGCCACGCTTTCAGAATGTTTAGGTACAACTCGCACATCAAAGTTTAGCCTCATCCGGTAGCTCACTGAGTTTTTCAGGCGGTGATGGTCCCGCTCCCTGCGGGCTGCTGCCTGTGCCCGGTGCCGCTGTTCCGCCCGGGCGCGCCCCCTGCGGCCCCGCGCGGGCACTGCACCCCAGGCGCTGCTGCGTGTCCCGGCACTGCGGGGCTGGCACGGGGACATCGCCTCTGTGCTACCCTTCACGGACCGCACCGCAGGCTCCAGCACAGGTCACTGCAGTCACGCACCCAGGGAAGTGATGCTGCAGCACTGAGTGGCCCAAGGGCACCCAGAAGCCCAATGGCAGAGCTGTTTCTAAAGGCAGCGCCATAGTCAGTAGTGAGAACAGCCAAGAAAGAAAGTGCTTGCTCCATTCTTCTAGGCCCTGTACAGTGTCCTGATGTTTTGGGGGTCAGCTCTGTGTACCACGGGTTTTGCACGTGTGTGGGTTCAGAACTCTGCTTGTCTGGGCACTGCGTGTTCCTGTATGCAGTGTAGAATTAATAATCCCACTTCCAGATGTAGGAATAGGATTTTGCTTATGACTGACCAACACTCCTTGCATATGTCACACGTACTCATAACATACAAATATTTTGAATAATATTTATGACTTTTGTATCTGGTACAAAGAAACATCTTTTTATCTAAAAGTATATATTTGCAATACTGTGCTCCCTTCCATTCCTACCTATTCTGTGATTCTGTACTATCAGGGCTTTACTTAAACATTCAAAAAAGGAAATGGAGTAGCTATTTAGGCTTAAGAAGTGGAAGACATTGACCTTAAATTATAAGTAGATTATATTTATCCCATTAAAACAAATGTAGAAGGTGGTTTAAGAATTTCTGTGTGCTCAAATGGAAAATTAATAAGTAACTTAACAGCTTCTGCAAGCATGTTGAAAATTAAGTAGAGCCAAGTAGCAGCATGTAGAACTTGAAGCCATCCAATTTAATAAAACTTGATTAACTTGAGTTAATCAAACTTAATCTTTAGTACCTTGCTTTACTAACAATGTATTTGAAGTGAAACTGTGTAATTGTTTCTGTCACATCAACAAACATTTTTGATTAGGGTAATAGATGTAAAGTACTTAAATGCTTGAAGGTGTTGCAAGGGGTCATGTCCCAAAACAGGCTAAATGTATCCTCTGAAGGATTATCATGTCATATGCCACAGTTTTTTTAGTATTTGGTTCAGAAGATGAAATTGTTGATGTTGTCATGCCTATGAGAAGATTCTTTTCTAAAATGCGTACTGACTGTTTGCTGGCTTTGGTTATTTTATATCAGACTTGTAACTATCAAAACAACTTGAAAGGCCAGAATGTCACAATAGAAAAGATGCCTTTATTGTGTTTTCTTGAGACAAATCTTTCTGTATCTGCCAAAAATTAGATTATACTAACTTCGAAACTGGTTCTTAGGCAGCAGTGATTTGTTTTGACATAAGCTTTGGACTTCAAAGCAAACACAGCTCCAACAACATGATGTATGTAGTTTGTTAAAAAGGGGTAGGTAACCACAGTAACTGCTTTTCTTCAGCTCCTGCTTCCATTTTGCACACATCTTTAGGTAAAAAATAAAGGAAGAAAAGATTGATCTGATGGTCTTGACAGTTGTTCCATGAAAGTATGGTTTTAATTTTCAGAATATGTTAATATAATGATACATTAATTTGTAGTTACAAGTTTCTTATGTCAACAACGTTCTGCATCCCTCTAAAATAAATATGTACTAATTATTGTGTTCTTTATAAATTGGACAAATAAAATTTATCTTCCTGTTTTCCTCATGGGAAAATGCCCTTTCTTTTGATTGTATTACATAAATTAATTTGCATCAACTAAAACTTTTTTTTTTCATCCCTATTCTATTTAGTGTCTTTTTCTTCGGAGCCATCCTTGTAATAGCAGCTACTTTCCTATACGGTTATGATCCCAAACCTGCAGGAAATCCCATTAAGGCATAGCAGACTTCCTCATCGACCTGCTTCTCGAGATCGTGCACTGGGGGCCTTGCTAGCACTGGCATGTGGAAGTGTCACTGTGCATTGCAAGGGAAGGATGACTGCCCTGAATGTGTTGAAGAAATGCTGATGAGTAGTTCTGAACAGCCAGAGGGGTTACAGGTGGAGGATGTTGCTGTCTGTAACTGATGGGGGGGGGAATGTCAGGGGAATGCCCAGTGCAACTTGCTAATAAAAACTTGAAAGGAACCAAAAGTTTCCAAGAAACTACAATTAGGAATGTTTACAGCTTTGACTGAGATTGCATCAAAAGAATTACTGTATTGACTGCTGCAGAGATATGTCCTATGCACTCTTTGAAAGAGCACACGACAACATTGTCAGATTGTATGTTTTTGGGATTCAATTCTATTTAATCTTAGTAAATATGTTTTTAACTGTTTGTCTATTTGCGTCAAATGAGCTGAACGTCATAGTTCTAAAGTGATGGTTCTAATTAGGTACTCCTTATTAAAACTGTGAAAATTGAAATATGATTGAAAGACACTTTCACAATAGCAAATATTTTTATATTTTTAGAAGGCTGATTTAATAACAGAAATCTGTTATTAAATGATAATATTATAATTCTGTTGCTTATATAAAACTATTGTAAGAATGTTAACATTCTCACGGAAGTTCAAAGAGAGGAATACTCCAGCTTTCATCAGCCTGTAGTGTTGTAACAGATGGAATAACTCTGGGAACACCGGCGGGAGGTGCCTGCGCTAACCTGGGAGTAAGAGTAGGGTTCTGATGGGTGCTTACTCGGATGTAATGTTCATTCTTGTTCTTTTACTGATTATAAATCATCCTTTTGGTAGAACCTTAAAAGTAGTTTTTGTGCTTTAAATAGCCTCTGAAGATATTTTTAAATCACAATTTAAAAAAACAAAGAGCCCATAATAAGCATTTTAAAGGCATTATCATTGTCTGTAACAGCTCCATCTGGAGATATTATGGTATGGCATCTGTATACTGTACTGTACTTTATTACAGAGGTGTTTTTTAAACAAGTGTTGTTTACTCATGAACTCTTCAAGGCTTTTTCTGTATATTTCTGTGTAATGGCTTAATTAGAGTTTTGGTGGGGTTTTTTTAATTATTATTTTGTTCTGGGAGTCCTCGAGCCAACAGACCAAAATGGTTTCTCTGGAGCTGTTCAGTCTAGTAGTGGAATTACTTTAATAGGAAACATAATTAAAAAGCAATTAATTGTGCAATAGGTAAATATAAAAGCATGCTGTTTTTCTGTTTCAAACTAAAAAAAACTTCACAAAGAATCCTTGCTGCAATTAAATCAGTTAGACTGTTATGAACACTTCACTTGAAGTATTTGCTTATAGTCAGAAACACTAAAAAAAATCTGGAACTAATAAACAAAAAAAATGTCTTAAAAATCACTGGTTTTCAGGAGCCTGTTCACAATGGATGTTAATGTCAGGTGACTCGTGTGACACCTGTGGTGGTGCATTTATACGAAAACATATCAGGAGTCCCTTACCAGTAGAATGGCAAGTGGTAAAAATGTCTTTATTTCCTTTGTTCCCCACCACCACCCCCTTCATGCTCTTTCTCACATCTGTCTTGTGCTGAAGACAACGTGTAAGAGAAGGGTGTTTTAAAATGTTTACCAAAGTACCTCATCTGATAGACGAGGAGATTCTGTAGGAGTGCTCTGAGATTTCTTAATGAAGTGTTGTAAACGGGAAAGGAAGAATTCCACTTATGTCAGTCAAGTAAAATTAGTGTTTTCCTTCTGTTGACAATTACATGTTTTATCAACGTTTTGTTTGTTTATCTTACCAGAGCAAGACATTAAAGAAATATCAGAGCTATGCCTAGGGCTCGCTAAGCTTTGTGAACTGTGAATCTGTCCCAGCATGTTGTAATTGCGGGAGCTTTGCTACTTGGCGGTCAAAACTATCTAAATGGGCATTCTATGTTAATATTAAATCTTTTACCTGTAACATTCAATGTGGCACCATCTTTAAAAAGTCACATTTAGCCATTTTCCCCCTGCGTGCAGCGTGAGGTAAGATGTGCGCGTAGAGCAGCGGCTCACAGCGGTGCTGAGTGCAGAATGGGAGTCACACGGCTCTGAAATGAGGTGGGAAGTGTTGCTAGTAATCTCTCAGTTGGAGTTTGGCCTACACAATAATACTTTTGATTTCATGAATCACAGTAATGGAAGTGTTCGGGTGATATAATTGGTTACTTTCCTAAAAAAAGTCTCCAAAAAACATGAGGGTTGACAACACTTTAAAGCCAGTTGTACAGGAAGGGACCAAATAGGCCAAATAATCACCATGTGGCTGGAGCTCTGTGACATGTAGCCTGGTTTTAATATCTCAGGTGCACCTGTCAATATTTGCCAGTAAGGATGTTTAAAGGAAAGACCAGGAATATGTGCTCTTTGCTTTGGAATAGGATGCCATGCAGCTTTGGAAAGCTGTCTGCTGTGCTAAGAAACAGTAACTCCTGTCTGTAAATCAGTGACTTCCGTGCTTTTGTTTGACAGTCCAGTTACGTTTTCCAGCAGGATAGATCTCTTCAAAGACTTGTTGCTGAAAAGGAAAACTTAATTTCCTTTTTAGCTGTGTTTCCTTAGCCCTTGGCAGGCCGAGGAAAGGCTTTTCTCTGAGGTGTTACTCTGGCCAAGAGGAGATAGCACGTGTTTTGTGAGAACAGAAGGGATTCGAGGAGGGCTTACTGATTTCTGTAACCTTGCAATTGGAGAGCATATGCACATTTTCTCACTGAGATACTTTTGTGTTTGGATTTTAATTTTTTTTCAGTAGTTTTAAGTCTATAACTCATTAACTAACCAAAGAGGAATAGCTAGCACAGAGCTTTGGGAAGTAGTGGATAATGTGCTTTGAGTTTGCCCTAAAAACAAACTCTGTAGGAGTCTAACTTCCCAAAAATAAACTTGTCTCTCTGAACTACTTCTCTGACTTTTAGGCAGGCAATGGTTTTGTAGTTTAGTTGTATATTTAGGAGGCTAACCTATACTTAGCAGAATTTTATTTAAATATTTATAAAGTTATATAAGTTATAGCTAGGTATTTATTTGCAATAACTTGAATTATGTGATTTTTTTCTAGACATATATTGGGTGTACTAGTATTTATTGAATACTTGGGTATTTGGTAGTTTTATTTGAGAATCTCTGGGATACATGATAAATGGTCAAATAATGATAAACTTAGGACTATCTTCAAAGCAAAATAAATCAGTTCAGTGATGAAAAAACCTTTATTCCAATAAAGTAAGATAAACTTTTCTTTCAACAGTGTATTTCTAAGCAATCCACAAGTGCCCAATAATGTATTTTCTCAAAGAATTCAGATAATGGTGTAGTTTTATTCAACTTCATTTTTTTAGACAAACTTTAAGAAAAACCTCCCTTTTAATTTGTTTCAGTAAAGGGTATTGTTCTAGATTCAACTTCTCCAATATAACACCTGTGGTTTTTTACTGCAATGTTTTAGTAACTATTACCTTATTTTTCCTCAAAAAGACAAAACAATCTCATTTTGCTTGTGTTTCATGAGCATACAGGCCTCTCAAAGGCTTTTAGTAGGACATAATTGTTTTGTGTTTCTAACTTATTTTTGTGGCTGTAATTCAAAATACTGTAATAGATTTTGTTGAATTTTTTTTAAACTGATGAATGAAACTTTGCATTTCTTCTGGTTTTTGTTGTCAGTAACTTTCATATTTTAGTATATTTCCTGATCAGCCGTGCATGTTCTGTTGTATTTAAGGGATCATCATTTTCTGAATTTGAATTTGTTTCTCATTTTCCTCCTGGTGACAGTGTTTCTTGCTGGGTATCGTGTTGAGGAGGATTATTCATTCCTTTCATATCTGAAATCTATGTTTTGCGAGAATGAGTTATTAAAAAACAGTAAGGGGGGTTTTGTGTATTAGAAAGGTAATATTTATCTATAATATGATATTATACCATATATGTGTAATGTGTCATTACCTAAGATGGTGTATTACTGTCAGAAAGTCCAAGTAGTGTTTCCTTGCTTTAGTTTTAATTGTTCTTTTCATTTTTAATGCTGATTATTTTCCAGAGGAAGACAGTCCTGCTCTTTTCAGGTAAGGTCATCATATGTTTTTAGGTATCTAGAATTAAGACATTTTACTAAAGAAAAATGCAGGTCAAAATGCAACAAAATACATGGACTTTATTAGATTATATCTTCTGTTTCAGTTACTGTCCAAAGTTCTGTTCAGTTGAATTCTTAACTTTTTCTAAGTATTTCTCAGCTGTATTTATAACTCTTTCTAGAAGAAAAAAGAACCTGTCCTGACTTGCCATTCAGTGCATGTTCTTGTTCTTGAATGTCTGCTGCACTTTTGCATCCAAAAGTAGACATGGCACATTAACTTGTCTTCAACCTTCCGGCATCATTCTGACTGTAATTAGCCATATTAATTTCATTAGTGATTTATAGCTCAGTCAGAACTGCTTATATGCTAAACATATGTTTGCATTTGCTGCCATGAGTATAATTTTTTTAGATTTTTTAAACTTTGTCCTTATTGTCAATATATGAGCCCAAATATAAATCATTTATTCAAACATTGTAGCAAACCTTTTAAGGTAGTCTTATGTTTTTATATGTTGATGTTGATACTTGTGTGTGATTAAACTGAATACAGTTTTAATATATGGTGTTTCCAGGCAGTTTGGAAAAGGTTATTTTTTTTGGTATAACATTGCTGAACACTGGAATGCATCTTACATGACCTAACACAGTCCATTTTTTAATCCATATTGAGGTAAAATACTGTATTTCTATTTTCTTCTGTATGTGTAGATAATGCCACTGTAGTAATAAACTTGTTAAAATTAAGCACTGTCTTTATTAAGAATATGATAAAAAAACTGTTTGAGAGCTTTATTAAAAGGAGAGGCTTGCCTTATGCATATTTTAGCAGAAATAAAACAATGTTTTAACTAACATTTATTATTATTTCACAGTATAATTTTAGCATAATTTTCTATAAACTCTAGAAGGCTATTGTAAGATGTTTGTTAATGGTATCTTTTAACATACATCTTACTTAATTTTGCCAGCAATTTAATATTGACTGAGACATGCTTCTTTTTGACCACTGTGTTATGACTTCTTGCGAATCACATTCAAGAACAGTGTTCTTATGACAGTCTGTGCTCTTCTGGTCTGAAACCCCAGATGTGCCCTGAACTGGGGGTGGTATGGAGCACCTGGGTATCAATATCAAGTTATAGTCCGGGGTGTGATTGTAAAACACTGTAACACCGTAAGGAGCTATGTATAGCTAGAATTTACAAAATATCAAAGACCTGAACGGAGTTCACCAGCAATTGCTATGTATGATGGATAGCATGTTTCTCTGTCCTTTCTGGAGATACATATAATAAAACTGGGTCATTTCACGGCAGTTTTCAGGGCACTTCATTTCTACCAGTTCTTTTGCCAGTTTTGCCGTGCTCTTAATGCTCACATGCAACATGATTTAAACTGAAAATTTTATGCCATTAGGTAACAAACTACTTATTCATCATCTAAACAAAGGAGCATAGCTGGTTCAGAGTACTGGATTGCAGGGGACAGTGTTCTTCAAGTTTGGTGTAAAAGCATTCCAGGAGGGATCTTATGTGAAACCAGTGAACCCATCATCTGCCTATGCCTTGGAATCCCCCTAGGGAGATAAGTATTCTGTCCTTTTTCATCCCTCTTCCAAAATGATGGTAATGTCTTCTACAGCTAGCAAGTAGTAGTATGCATTTTCTTGGTATTGTATATTAGTATATATTAGTTTGAACACTGCATCTGCTTTGATGTAACAGACAATTCTTGTTTCTCTTCTTCAGGAGTTTGTGTTAATAATGTTAAATATTAAGATTAATGTTATGTTAATGTATAAGTTAAGTAATATTAGAGCAGATTATGTTAGAACTTGTGTAGGTAAGTGGAGTTTGATATTTGAAAACATAGCTGGCTCAAATTCATGACAGCAAAAGCAAGTTTATTCTACATTTTCATTTATTCTACATTCTCATTATTTGAATCCTCTACATGAGCAAACTTGATACTTAAATGCATTTATTTTGAGATAATGACATCAATAACAGGTGTTGGTCTAATATGAAGGTGTGGATAGAAAACTGTCTTGTTAGCCTAGCTGCCAAATGACTTTGCTCGCATTGTGTAGTTGTGTTGACTTTTTTTACATGAGTCCCTTACATGTCACATACATGTCTGTGTGTGACTTTCCCACCAAAATCTAACAGCATGCTGAGGAATAGACTTGAAACTATGCCAACATTTTAAGACCCCTCTCCTTTTCAAGTAGAAGTGGGACAGAATTGTCAAATACTTCATGCGACACCCTAATACTTGTAACATATGACTGATAATAGCAAACATCCCGGACCCTCTAGACGCACTCTTTGTTTCGTGAGCTGGAGTCTGCTTGTCGTTGTCTCACCGTGACTAGATCCACTGGTCTGAGTAGGGCTGTGCCTCGGCAAGTTGTAAATTCCTTAAAAGGTGCATTATGATGAGATAAGAGGTGCTTGATCTTAAGGCTAAGCGTTTAACTTAAGCCCACTCTGTCTTAAGTGGTGAATGATTGACAGCCCTTTGGTAACAAGGTGGGAGCTGCAGGGCCGGTCTGTACCTTAAGGATGAGGTTCCACTGTTGGTAGGGACAGGGAAGCTGTTCATGTGTAGCTGAGGTTTTGGGGGAAACAGGGATGTCGCAGGAGCTGGGGAGATGGAGATAAGCAGCAAGAGGGCTGAAAGGTGGAGGACTAAGAACATAGAGAAAACGGGATACATGGATAGGGCCATGGAGACTTGTGTCCATATCGTGAATATAATAGTACAGGATGGACAGTTGTTGCTCTTTAGTGATGCCAAACATCAGCAGTGGATGAATTTATAAGCCACAGAAAACCTAATAATGCCAGCACATGTTTCTAAAGGATTTTCTCCGCTAATTGGCATGCTGCCATGGGTTAGCTGATCCCTGTTATCTTGTTACTTGCGGGCGCTGTGGTAAATCGTAACCTGGGGTGACCTGCCCATTTGAAGGTGTTGGAGCTTTCATAAACTAAGTTTAAAACTTGATAGTAAGAAAGCAGAGTGTCTGTCTCCAAGCTGGATCTTTAAGGGTCGATTTTATCTGTGTTTGTGTACTCTGGCTCTAGGAATGTCAGGTATATCCCGTACGAACTGCCTTCCTTTGCTCCTTTTTCCCCCGCGCCTCAGCAGTTCCGGGAAGGAGAACTTAATTTCCGCTGTTTCGATTCGGGTGGGAGGGACGGGTGATGTTTAGTGGGGGCGGATAAGAACCTGAGGCTCCAGCGGGGCCGCGCTGGCGTGCTTTGGCCCGTGGTGTTGTCAGGCTCGGGGTGAGCGGCGGAGGCTGTGCGGGGGCCGGCCGCGGCAGCGGCTCCCTCTGCCCACATTCTCCCAAAGGCGCCGATTCCCCCGCGCCAGCTCCGCACTTCCCGACGCGGGCGGGGCGGGGCGCCCCGCGCACGTGAGCGGCGCGCGGCCAATGGCGCGATCGCGTGATGCGCAGAGCCGGCTGCGCGCGGTAGGGTTGCGCAAGAGGGCGGGGGGCGGGTGGGGGGTGGCGGCGGCCGCGCCGGAGGGACGGAGGGAGCCGAGGCCCGAAGGGAGCCGGGAGGGGCTGCTGGTGCCGCCACTGGTGCCGCCCCCCGGGGTGCGATGGTAAAATGACCCAGGCGGGGAAGAAGAAGAAGCGCGCCGTGAACCGCAGCATCATGCTGGCCAAGAAGATCATCATTAAGGACGGCGGGACGGTGAGGGCGGGGGTGCGGGGCGGCCCGCGGNGCGGGCCTCGGGCGGCCGCGCCTGTGTCGGTCGCGGTGCCCTCACGGCCGCCGCAGACCCGATGGCCGCGCTCGGCAGCCCGGGCCGGTGTCCGCGGGGCGGCTGCTCGAGGAATACCTGTGAGCGTGTCACGCTGCTTCGCTCCGCCCGCAAATGCGGTTTGTTCCTCGCGTGGGCCGCGTGTTGGGGTGCGGGAGTGAGTGCGGCCTCAGGCGCTGGGCCTGGGGCACGGCGGGTCGTTACGGCCGCCCGAGGTGAGCGGAGCCTGTGGGAGCCCGCCCTCGCCGAGCGTGGCTCCCGTGAGCGAGGGCACGCAGGGCCGGGGCCGTGCGGACAGGGCCGCGGAGCGCGGCTCGGGTGAGGGGCTGCCGGCGGTGGGCAGGGACCGCTGTGCTTGGGGTCAGACAGAACGGGCCCACGAGGGGGACAGACGACAGCGCTTGAGCAGTCCCGCAAATGGCTCCTGGAAGAAAGGTTTTTGCAGTTCTTCCCACTATTTTGCTTCTTCTTAAATACATAAATTTGAAAAAGAAAGGAAGTTGTTAAGTGTTTTGGCTGCTGGAGCTTGGAGTTGGTTTAGGTGGATTTTAGTTGTTTGGGTTTTTTTATTACTGATGAGTGCCATTACTTGCAATGTATCATTGCCGGATTTTTTCCACTGTGTAACACTCTGTAGCTTCGATGTGCCCTATTCTAAATACAATGCCGTTATTTCAAATAACGAGACATCTTGACAGACTAAATTGCTGATGGCCCTTCAGTTAGTCTTTTTGGAACAAAAATGGAGAAGAGGCAGGTGTCAAGAGTCTGATTACTTGTTCATCAAAGTGTCCAACTGGCTGGATTACTTAAGTGCTAGGAAGCAAAACGAATTCTGGTGATGGTTGTTGGTGTTTTCTAGGATGTGTTCCTGCTCTTTGAAAAGATAGAAATATATGAGATTACCTTATACAAATGTTAAATGCAAGTATTTTAGATTGAGTAGTACAAGCAGAGTAAATGTTCTTGCTTAGGCGACACGGTGCTTCATAATTTCCCTCTGGAGTATCACTGATTAAGATACAGTGTGTTTCCAAGTGTCCCTAACTTCTCAACTTTAACTTTATTTTGCCAAGAGAGGAGAAAGTATGTGACAACTGCATTCAGTGCCTCCCACGAGTTTCAAAAGCTGAATGCAAACTCCTGTGAGTTCTGTATTAATTTAATTTACACTGGAAAAATGGGCCATAAACATTAGCTGAAAGTGTGTAAATTGTTGTTAGGCTACAAAAAGTTCAGCTGCTGATACTTTCTGCCTTTAAATAAATGGGAATTTATTTGTGTTAAATTCATTTTTTAAGTTATGAGGTCTGATATAGCAGAGTGTTCTTTATAACAGCAACAGAAACTTCATGCATAGAATTTTGTTTAATATTTGCTGAAATATTAAGTTAGCCTTCAGTGTTCAGTGTCCTCAGCTGCTTTGTTCATTACCCAGTGTGATGTGTGAGGCTTTGGGAAACAGGTACCTGGAAATGGCCCGTGTCTTAAATGTCTCCCACTGGTAAATCAGTAATTAATCAAGCATCTTCATGTACACTTTCCAGCCTGATTGGTTTATTTTGGAACTGTTTGACATCAGAGAAAACTCTGTGAGCCAGAAAGAATATTAACAGATGGTTAATGAGGCAGTGGTACAGGCAGAAAGAGTTTCTGACGGGAAACCAAAAAAACCCCCAAAAAGCGAAAAGGAAAACCCACCCATTGTTTCTGCAATGCCTCTCCTCCCACTGCAGTTTCTGCTGGGTCTTCTTGACAAGGCAGTGGGTGGTGCAGGAGCTTGGGTTGGTGCATGGTGGTATTTTTGTGTTTTTCTATTTGCAGCTTTAGTAGCTGTATCACAGAAAAAATGCATAATGGTGTGTTGTACTCAAGTGTGTGTTGTCAGATTTCATCAAAGGAGAGGCAGTAACACCAGTGAAGTGGTTTCATGGAATCACAAATGGTTTGGGTTGGAAGGGACCTTAAAGATCATCTATTTCCAACCCCCCTACCATGGGCAGGGACACCTTCCATAGACCAGGTTGCTCAGAATCGCATCTAGCCTGGCACTGAACGCTTCCAGGGGTGGGGTAGCCACAGCTTCTGTTTCAACACTTTTTTTTTCCCCCAACAATTTTAATTTTTCCATCCTTTGTGTGTTCATCTTATGTAAGATGATGCATTTTTGAAGCAGTCATGAAATGAATTAGAGATTAAGACTTCATTTGGTGCTTTTTGCTTTCCAGCAGAGGAGCTACAGCTGTGGTCTTACACACAATGCCTTTGTTGCTTTGATAGTTACTGTGTTGTTGTCAGATGTGTGTTCTTAGGCTTGCCCGGCATGTACACTTTTTATCACTGACATGACCTGACAGTACAAAGTGTTTGATTAAAGACATCTTCTCTATAACCAGAGGAAAAGGCATTCTTGGAGCCCTCTTTGTGCCGCAGGTTTAGCCAGGCACAGATACGCTCTGGCTACTGGTAACAGGAGGGTTGCTGTTACTCTGATTGGAACATCTCAGTTCCAGCTTGTTCACACAAGGGCTCTGTATCTTTTAGCTGCAGGGCTAAGGCCTTCTGATTCAGTTGCACTTAGGCCATTGCATTACACTGTGTTAGCCCGTTTGGAAAGCACACGGGGCAGGTTTGTAGAGTAGGGCAGGGCTGAACACCCAGCACCTGCGCTGTACCTGTTGGGCTCAGAGGGTGCATCAGACTGGTACGGAAACCTTGTGGACTGAATGCTTATAATGTGTCTTAATACACTGCAGTCTAACTGCTTATTCATCTCCTTCCCTTTCTCTTTCACCCCAGAAGCATCCTTGCTACTTGATAGTTGCCACCACCTTTAAAAATGGCTATAGAGATGATGATCTAAATGTGACTAAATTGCTTCTTTTTTTGTAGATAAGAACAAGTAACAGTACCTGTGATAAGTGAGCAGCACTAGCAACAAGGAAGTGGGGAAGTTGAACCCTAGTGATCTAAATGTCACTTCTGTTTGTTTTTGCCAGTGTGTTGGAAAGCTCTGTTGGTGTTGGAAAGCTCTGTTGGTGTTGCTTACAGCTGGATGACATGGCAGAGGGCAGTACTCACCCAGCTGAGGCCTCTACAGTCAGCAGCAGTTCCCCTGTGCAGAACAGCCACTGCTTTCATTCTGCTGTTTCACTTTGTGCAGGTGGTCTTGGAGCTGCCCGGAGCTGGATGAGGGCAGCACGGGGAGAGATGGCCTTTGAGCTCGTTTGTGTTTGCTGTGAACGGAGGTGCTCTTGACCCCCATTCTGGGAGGGGTGGGATGGTTTGTGACACCTCCCTCACTGTCTGTCGTGCCTCGGGGAGGTCACGAGCCAGCAGCGTGACAGGAATCTGGGGGCTATCAGAATGAACCTGATTTTATGAGACTGAGTCAAACAGCTAACATTGATGCTTACAGTTTGTGCAGAGCTGGATAAATTTTTAACCCAAAGCTAAAATAAGGATTGTGGGTGGAAAGGGAAAGGAATTGTGGGAAGAGAGGATAATTATAGCCACCCTCTGTACCTACGAAGACTGTTAATTTACCTCCTTAGGAGAGTAGGATGAAAATATAGCAGAAATATCTGTATGGTATGTCTGTATTTATTGAAGAGGGCTTGGGAAAGAAAAATAGCACAGTGCTGAGGTACTTTTGTAATTCATCTCTTACAGATTGATATGGTTACTTTTGAAAATTATTTTCTAGCAATAGGCGTGGGTAGGCAGTGATGTTTTCTGTGTTTATTTCCTACATTTGTTCAATAAGCTCTTTTTTCCTATGTTGGAAATACTGGAATCTGGAAAGAAAAGCTAGGTGTGGCTTGCATAAATCTCCTAATAAAGGAAAGACTCCAGTATTACCTAACTGCAACTTAAAATTGTGTAGTATTTGAGGCTGGAAGGCACCTCCAACATTGTTAATCCAACTACCCCAGTGTCTTACCCCAGACAGGGTCAGCTGGAGCTGTTTGCTCAGGGCTATGTCCAGTGGGGTTTGGAGGATGGAAACTGTTTCAGAGGGAGCTGCTTTTTTGAGGTTCAAGTATAATTTGTTGTATTTCAGTATGTGCCTCCAGTCCTGTCACTGACACCTCTGAGAAGAGTCTGGCTCTTGTCTTTACTCTTCCATCAGCTGCTTATACACATTGATAAAATCCCTCTGAGCCTTCTTGGGAAGAAGCTGAGGTCCTTAGCCTGTGTGCATGTGCTCAGTGTAAATGCCAGGTCTGATCACATCAGGGCCACTCTGTTAGTAACTCACCTTTGCACAAAGCTGCCAAAGTAGATATTAAGGCAGCACTTCTAAGTTGAAAGAATGCATATGAGATTTCTGAGGAGTTATTCATACTGCTTTCATATGAAAATAATTAGTGAGCTCTATCCTTAATTTGCAAATGTTGAACTATGGCATGTTGTTTGACAGCATTTACAGAGTCTACGAGATGAGCAGGTTGTCCCACCCATGCTCTTTTTGTTCTCTTCAAAAGCTACCTCTGCTTCTACTAAATTACTGAAGAATTTGGAGTTCCTTTTGTCAAACCTTTTTTCTGCATCTCTTCCTGCATTTGAAGCACACTGTAACTGATAGGCCTGCACTCAGTATTTGGGAAGTGATCAGTGCTGTTCCTGATATTTGCTTCTGGTGTTCATTATTTTAGTTTCTTTCCTGGTTTAGAGCTATATTTTGTATGTAGCAGTGGTGCCTTTTAGTAACAGAAGAGCTGTTTGATAGACCAGGTAGTGAAACTTGGGGATAGCTGAGTGTGAACACTACCGTGTTTTGAAACCATGGAAACTTGGTTCCATGCAGCTTTGTGTAGAGTTCAGCACTTTTCTCAAGGAAAACAAACTAATTCTGTGAAGAAGAGTCTGTTTTCCCTGTAGCATCCTTGTTTCCCAGATTGGCAGTGAAAGTGGTTTATTTTTTGAGAGGGCGGTGAAGGATTCTGCAGAGTAAGAGCAGGACACTTCAGGACATTAGCATCAAAGGGTTAAAAAAAGGAATTTCATTCTGTACCAGTCAGCTTGGGTAACTATTCCCAAGTTTTGGGTACTGTTTCATTATTAATCTTTCTGTTTATAGTGTTCAGATGCATTTCTCATGACTCTGATAAATGATCAGATGTTTTAATCACCTGTCTTTTCTCCTGTTTCAGCCTCAAGGAATAGGTTCACCTAGTGTCTACCACGCTGTTATTGTGATCTTCTTGGAGTTTTTTGCTTGGGGACTCCTGACAGCTCCCACTCTAGTGGTAGGTGATCCTCAGAGCTTTTTCTCACTGTATGGGAGGTGGGACAATTACTGCAAAGGCACTGAGCATCTTCTGAATTACATGAAATGAAAATTACATATGACTGAGCTGCTCTGTTATACAAGTGAAAAAAAAGTTCTATATTTTTAGATGGTATCAAAAATTTCAATTATTTCATTATAGCAGTGTAATGGTGTAGCATAGCTGTTTACATGCAAGTCTGCTAATATTCAAGCTTACGTGTAAATGTTTTCTGATTGAAACCAGTAAGGTAGTAATGAAATTACCTTTCCTTTCAAGATGCCATAAAACATTGGCACATACAAGTGTAAGGACAAAAATACACTTGAAATGTGGTAACATTATGCAAGCGTGTGTTTAGGGAGGGAGGTCTTTGCTGACCTGGCTGTGTTTTAAGCAGAAGCTTCAGAGCACAGACCCTTGTTACACCAGTCAAAGCATCCCTGTGATTAGTGAGACAGTCATATCGATGTGTTTGTACTAAAGTACTTTCTCATGTAGTTTGTTGCTTTTAATTTGGTTTTAATTTGTGAATGATACATGCTAACAAATTAAAAGGAGTTAAAGCTTAAAAATCTCCCAAACCAACTCCACTTAAAATGCACTCTTGGTGCTGCTCTGCAAGCTGATGTTACCCGTGAACAGTCTCTTGGGTATGAACATCATCACTGAATGGAATCCCTGTCATCTAAACACAAATCAGACTGAGACAGCTGCATTTCTGGGTTCTGCTCACCAAACTGAGAGCCACTTCTGGATGGTGACATCTCTCCTCTCTCTCTCTCTCCAGTCCCCAACAGATGACACAGTGGAGAGTCTGGTGTGAGATAATTTTCTAGGTTCTCTGTGGTTTATTTATATTTCAGGCACTGAAATGTCAAAATGCCTTCCATGCGAATTAAAGAATAATCACATTATTTGTGGTTTGCCTTTTTTTCTTCTTTTTTTTTCTCTGTATTCTATGAAAATAAAAAAACTACTGTGCATCATAAAGTTTGAAGTAACATGAGTAATATTTGTAGTTGATATTGTGTAAATGACAGTATTCATATTTCTTCTCCAGGTTTTGCATGAAACCTTCCCAAAACATACATTTTTAATGAATGGTCTAATTCAAGGAGTAAAGGTAAGTTGACAGAAGTTAATCACAAGTACATTTTAAAGTGAATGGTGGGAGGAATGTAGAAATAGCTGCCAGCTGAGAAAAACAGTCAAGAGGTTTTTCAATATGGCTTTCACAGTATAAATAAAATGGGAATAAATTACTACTAAAAAGGCAAATGTGTATCTTTTTACTTTTAGTAAGGTATTGCTTGATCTGTATCTACTGTTTGGATTCAGCAAATTAAAAAGGTAGTTGATTAATCCCAAATGATGCATATGGTGCTAAAAGTGGATAATTTTTTACTTGGAGCTTGTTGCCCTGTGGATACAGAAAAGCCTGTTAGAAGGATTTTCCAGCTTCTTGCAGTGTTCTGTGTGAATCTTCTCTTTCTCACGTGAACTATCAAAACAATAAGATGTTTTTTCTGTAACTATCTGAATACCTGGTGTTTGTCTGAGTCTTGTTATGGTACACTGGTGAAATGGATGTTTTAACACCTCACCCAATCACCCTGAGGGGTGGATGGGGTACTGACCAATATCCTTATGGGATTAAGACATATAAGTGGATAATTAATTAATTAAATCACACATTTTCCTGCTGACTGCGTGTGGATTCATTTCCTGGTCTTTGCCTACTGCAACAGTTGCCCCAGTAGGATATTTTCAATTACTTAGATTCATGTGAATTTTAAGAAGATAAGACAATAAAACACAGTTCATGAAACTGCTAGTATGACTGGATCATCTGCATTTTGAATTTTGTGTAGTTCTGAGGTAACAGATCTCAAATTTTATGTAACCAGACATGGGATAGAAGATGAGTGATGCCTGGCCACACTGCCTTTGGTGCATTGCACTGTAGACATTGACTTGATTCAAACCAGAGCCCGGGCTGCTCTCAGACTGTGCTGTGGTCAGCTATCACGAGTCTGACCACTTAGTTCTAACTTCAAATGTTTTGTTCCACCCAGGGCTTATTGTCGTTTCTCAGTGCCCCACTCATAGGTGCCCTGTCTGATGTGTGGGGACGAAAGTCCTTCTTGCTGCTAACAGTATTTTTCACCTGTGCACCAATACCACTAATGAAGATCAGCCCATGGTTAGTAAATTGTTTCACACCAGATTGGCAGTTGCTTTTCAAGGTTGCTATCTAATGCTTATGTGTGTAGCGTTGTTGATAAAATGCTGTTTGTGCTTCATGGAAGGTTGAGGCTTTTGTATTGCTTCTGTGCAAAGCTGGGGGAACAGTAAACCTGAAGCAGCTGCCATGAGGCCAAAGGCCGTGGTCAGAATTTCAGTAGCTGCTGATTTTGATCTGTGTGCTATAAGCCCCACGTCCTGCTCCAGCATGTCAGCCAAAGCTGGAGAACACTGTCCAATGAACTGTGCAGGTCTGGATTGTGGCCACAGTTCTCACTCAGATACCAGCCAGCAACATTGAAATCAAAACCTTACCTAATGCAGGTGCATGAAGTAACCATTTGTAACCTACAGTGTTGCAGCAGTTTTACACTTTTGTTTCTCAAATTCTAAAATTGACTGGCTTTGATGCTGGGTGTACCCTATTGACCTGATAACTGGCTGGAACCTTGCCCAGGTAGGGCAGGAGTCAGAGGCCTGAGCTCGCTCCCTGACCCCTGTGCTGTCCCTGAGAGTGGAGCAGCAGTGGCACAGCCTGCACTGACACAGGCAAGTGCCAGCTGCTCAGGTAGCTCCATCAGCCTTTCCTGTTTTCTCTCTGGTCACACAGGCTGCTCATCCCTCTTCAGAAGGAGCTTGTTTCTAAGTGTTTATTTATGTTTCAAATGTCAAGTGCTAGTGTCTATAGCATAAAGATATGGCAGATGTTGAGGCTTTTCAATGACCAGGTTCTCAAAATACTGAAGTTCCTAATTTGCTTTGGATCATAGACCAGTTGAGTTTATTAGCTGAACATCTCATTTCCTAGTAGTACTTAATCACAGCAGCTTTTTGCAGATGTTACAAAATCATGCTGTTTGTACTTGGTGCACATAGGAGTTACACAGTTCTATCAAGACACATTCACATTGGCTTTATCCAAGATTATCTCAATAAATTGTCAGGATAAGTTGGACAAGGTGATTTACTGTGTAACGGCACTTGGATTGAATAGACTTTTTGTTTCTATTTAGCTGTTCTAATTTTTTTCTTTATCGTGTTCTTAGGTGGTACTTTGCTGTAATCTCCGTGTCTGGAGTTTTTGCAGTGACGTTTTCTGTAGTTTTTGCATATGTAGCAGACATAACCCAAGAACATGAGAGAAGCATGGCCTATGGTTTGGTACGTATTATTTGGGCTCTTTTCCTGTGGTATTCAGTACCAAGCCCTTCAGCTTGTTTTGATTTTAAAAGCTGCGTTTTTGTTTCTCCTGTGGCAAGTGGATTTTAATTTGGAGTCAGGTTTTTCTGTTTAATTGTTCCTGTCATCCAGTCTTGTATCTCTTGAATATTCTGCTTCTAAATGAAACAAAACACGACTGTGTTAAAATCTGTCTTGAATGTCTGTCGTAATGGCTGTTACCAGTCTTAACGATGTAATTTGAGGAGCTTTAGTTATTCCTCCATTGTTGCTCACACTGGTACTACTCTGTCATCTTTTCAAAAATCTCACCTTTTGTTCTGGAACTGCCATTGTGACAGTTCCTGTGACAGGGTACTTGACTGCCCCTGCCTGTGTCTCCAGTCACTCTGCTGTGCTGCAGTTCAGAACAAACTTAGCTGAGTTACTTGTCTGTTTTAAGTTCTTACAACTCACCTCTGTTCTCCATTATCTCCTGATAACCTGCCAGGTCCCAGGAGCCTTCGCAGCCTCATGTTATTATGGATTAGCAGAATTATTTTTTGTGTTTAAGTTACAGAATCCATTATCATTCAGCAGGAAGAGCTGAAAGCAATGGATATAGAACTTAATAGTTTCTTTGTGCCTGTACACATCAGGGATTGATATATGTTGAGAAAGTTCCTTCAGTTTTTAAGTTAACATCTTTCACAAGGCCAGCTGCTTAACTGAGAACTACTGAGTTGGATTAACCAGCATATTACATTTAATATGCCCTTTATACATGTGACTTTTTTTTTTAACAGACATTGCCTATTTCACTAATATGAAGATTAAATACAGCTCATTGCTTCCCAGAGGTATCAGTAGAGTCTATAGTAAATTAAATTTAATTATGTCAATACATGCAAGAGTGCTGTGAGCCTGACGTTGCTGTTCAGTTATCAGAAAAAGAAAGTTTTTCTTGAAAAATTGTGATTGTCTAAAATACACAGCTGCTACCACATAGGCATAGGAAAAAGGTTACTTTAAATTACTACGTGATTAAAATGGTTAGGCTTCTGAAAAGGAGGAAATGTGGGTAATAACACTTCTGACTTGTCTCACTGAAAATCTTACCAGCTGTTATTTATTTCAGGTTTCAGCAACTTTTGCAGGAAGTTTAGTCACCAGCCCTGCTATCGGTGCCTACCTTGGCCGAGTGTACGGAGACAGCCTGGTGGTGGTGCTGGCTACAGCAATAGCCTTGTTGGACATTTGTTTTATCCTTGTTGCTGTACCGGAATCGCTGCCAGAGAAGATGAGGCCAGCATCCTGGGGAGCACCCATTTCATGGGAACAGGCTGACCCCTTTGCAGTAAGCTACTTAAATAGGGAATATTTTGTTACTTGTAGATACTGAGCTTTGGAGACAGCGAAGAGACTGAATTTACAATAGTTCAGGCTTGAAGAACAAAGCCTTCGATTTCTTCAAGCTTGACCTTGCTTCATTGGTGATACTTTTGCCAACATCTTGCTAAACATAAAGGGAATGCTTTGGTGGTGCCACTAGCTTCATTGTCAGGCTTTTCAGAGCCCAGCTCTGAAAAAAATGAAGCTTCATTTTTAGAAATGAAGGTGAAATATTTTCTAATTCTTTTTTCTTGCCGTAGTCCCTGAAGAAAGTCGGCCAGGACTCCATTGTGCTGCTAATCTGCATAACAGTCTTTCTTTCCTACCTCCCAGAGGCAGGCCAATATTCCAGCTTCTTCCTATACCTCAGACAGGTAATGTAACATTTTGGCATGAATTTGAACAAAAGTAAATTTACAGGATTTAAGAAAGTTTTCAGTATTGCTGAACTAGTATGGAAAGTGTAGATAACTCATATAATTTAGAAGCTCCCAGAACTGATTTAAGTCCTCTTGTTCTGTTTTTCTCTTTTAGACAGACAAAAAGAGAGGAGAGGGGTGTGATGAATGAGTTATAAAACAATTTCTTGTATTTTGTAATTATTTGTGTTATTCTCGGACTATGAGGTTAAGTATGTTGAACTGGCTTTATTTTTGAGGGAACAATTTAATTGTTTTCTATTTATGCCCCTTTATTTCCATTTACTTGTTTGATGTGATGAAAAAAAGATGCTGAGTAATACTGGTCTTCTGCATTGTGTGTTCCCTCACTGGGGTTTGTGACATCGTGACACACGGTTTATGGTTAATAATCAAATTGCCTTTTTTTTAACATAGATAATGGGATTTTCATCTGAAAGTGTTGCAGCATTTATAGCAGTCCTTGGGATTCTTTCCATTATTGCACAGGTGAGTTACTGCTCTGTGTGTCATTGACTTGGCAAGCTGAAAAGAAGGAAGTACTGTGGAGAATGGAGAACACTGTGGTTCCATAAATGTGACTCAGCTTTTCTGTGTCTGTTTTTTTCTAAATATCTAAAAATTGGTTAAGACTCCAGCTTAGATGAAAACACTTGATAACAAGGATTTGGTTCATTAAGGGAAAACTAAATCCTTTGTGCATCAAAGAAGGGGGGGTGATGGTATGGTCATATTACTTGCTAAACAACTGCGCTTTTTTTTTTTTGGTAGAGGCAATTACTGCTTTTGAAGAACACTTGAAAAAATTACTTAAAAATTAATTTATTGCATGTATTTGACATTGAGTATAAAATATTTTCAGGGGTTTTGTTGTTTTTTTAATTCATTAACTCATCAGCTTATCTGTGTTTAACATTTAGAATAAGATGTTATTTTTCTGACACTTCTCCCCTCTCTGTTAGACAATAGTGTTGAGTTTACTGATGCGGTCCATTGGAAATAAGAACACCATCCTGCTGGGCCTGGGGTTCCAAATACTGCAGCTGGCGTGGTACGGCTTTGGATCAGAGCCATGGTACGCACACTGCACTTTGGTTTGGCTGCTGTGGGGTTGGTCTGCATTTTATCCCTTCTGCGAAGGGTGTGAGCGCAGGGTACCCAGTGCAGCGTGCCCGCGCTCCCAGGGCAGAGCTGCAGCCCCAGAGCAGTCACTGCAGTGTGTGTTTTGCAGGATGATGTGGGCAGCCGGCGCTGTGGCTGCCATGTCCAGCATTACTTTCCCAGCTGTCAGCGCCCTGGTCTCGCGAACTGCTGATGCCGACCAGCAGGGTAGGTTTGCTCCCGGTTCTTGGAATTCTAGTCAAGGAATACTGTGCAGGCAGGCATACTGGGCTCCGGGCTTAGTGCTTGTCAGCCAGGCTGAGTCTTGGCAGGGCAGCCCAGACACCTGAGCTTAGGGCACCACATGTTAAATCTAGGTTCCTTGGAAGTTGCACTGTGTACCATGTACTTCTGGTGCAGAGGGAAAACTTTCAACAAGGCCCTACAGTAGTACAATATTCAGCAAACTCAGTGCCCTGTTCCTTGCTGTTGCATGCAGTGCTCTCTCCTGTGTGAGACAGTGACAGCAGGGATAGTGTCCTTCTCCTGGCCTCTGAACTAGCTCAGCATGGCATGCACTGCCCTCTGCTAGAGGCAGATGGAAAAAACACTCGAATATATGATAATGACTGGCTCTTTGCACCCCTTGTTTACTGCTAGCCATAGTGCAACACCATTTAGAGCTTTCCTGCCTGCATCAGTTTTTAGGTGAAGTCAATAAAGTCACTAGAAATAGTTAATTATACATGTATAACTATAGATAGGTAAGAACATGTATTTTACTTTTCCCAGGTGTTGTTCAAGGCATGATTACAGGAATTCGAGGACTGTGTAATGGTTTGGGACCAGCACTTTATGGTTTTATATTCTATATATTTCACGTTGAATTGAATGAACTGCCCATGCCCGAATCACCATCAGGAGGTGGCGTGGTTGCACAATACCATTTACAACAGGTACGTTTCTTCTGTACTTACTGCTTCCAAAAGAAGAAGTTAAAGTTAGTAAGGGCTCCTGTGCCCATCCAGTTTGATGCTGTGTTACATTTTGTTAGACTGACTGCAAATGAAGGGTGTAGAAAGAGGTTTCTAAGCCCCTTAGGGGAAGGTTATTTAACTGATGTTTAATTAAATGTACTGGCTGAGTTTAATTTTCAAATTGCTACAGCTGACAGTCATAGACAACTGTGACCCTTGTGAGGAGACTACCTTGAGGGAAGGATGGACAGATCCCAGTGGTGTATCGGTTTCTTGTTCTCCTTTTCCCAAGCTCTATTTTTTTTATCAAGTTTTTGGGGAAACTCAGCAGGAAGAACTTGAACTAGAAAAGGAAGTTGGCAAGCATTAATGAGAACCATTTGCTCCCTTGTCCTAAATCTTAGGATGTAACATTCTTTCTCATTCCTTCTAAAAGCCTGCACTGTATTCACTAGTGGGTCAGGCAACAGCTCTTCTCACTCTTGAAAGTGGGTAATTAGCAATTGTAGGCTATTAATGTGTGTCTAAAGGCTCATAAACACTTTGTTGTGTCGCTGTTGTTGTTTTCAGAATTCCATAATTCCTGGACCCCCATTCTTGTTTGGAGCGTGCTCTGTGCTGTTGGCACTACTTGTTGCCTTGTTTATTCCTGAACACACAAACCTAAATGTAAGATCCAGCAACTGGAAGAAACACTGTGGCAGCCACGGCCATCCCCACAGCCCACAAGCTCCTGGAGAAGCTAAAGAACCATTACTGCAAGATACAAATGTATGACAAAAATCCAGGAAGACCGTTTGGACTCTTCTTTCATCAGCAGTTTGGGATACACATTCCAACTCCATCAAAATGTAATTTCTTAAGGTAATCTTAAGAAGTATCTTTCTGCATGAAATCTGTAGGAATTGAAACAGGAACTTTGTCCAAAGATGTTGCCATTGAACTAAAAACTTACTTGCTTTTATAAACAAACTGTTACATACTTGTCTCTTGCCATGAAATACTGTTACTGCTAAACTTTACATTCTAGTTCAGAGACAAACAATAGTCAAGGCATGAGCATGTGTCCTTCTGTTTCCTTACGGTGGTGAGCTTTAATTCTAGTCATGCTACGTCTCAATGAGACAGACTGGCATCCGTGTGGACCCATTCGTTTTAATGTTGTAAAATCTTGGGTCAGATGATTCAAAGCCTTAATGTAAATGTACTTAAGTAGGGAGGTGAATTGGTATCATTTCTTTTAAAAGTCACATGGCAGGTTTTTTTTTAAGTTTGTACTAATATAAAAATCACACGAGCACGCTTGCTGAACAGTAAAAGTTATTTTTATGTAAGTGCATTTACTCTTTCTATTTTTGAATAAACGGTCGTATCAAACACTTGTTGAAATATGAAGTGGGTGTTTTGGGCCTACAAATTTTAATACTGGCTCTAAACCTCTGCTTTCCTCTGTACCGTTTATTAAACCACTCTATTTCTGATGTTTGCGTAATCATAAAGGACCTCAAAACTTGAATACACAGACTGAACTCTATATAAGCTGATAGCCTTGACTCTGTCCGTGCTATATAGTGGCCTTGGAGGACTGTCACAAATAACCCTTTTGCATTACAGAGCTAAAGTTTTAGTCCTAAATTTTCAGGACCCTTAGTACAGAAGAGAGCTTTATACAATTACTGATGTGAATTTCTCTAAAAGTGTATATTTTTGTGTCCAGTTGTATTATTTAAGTGTTCCTTTGTATAAACTTGTGTATAAAGTATTGTATAGGTTTAAAATGTTTTCATCTTGTGGTTATTGCTTAATGCTTTTTTACCTTTGAACATTCACCATGGTTGACCAAGAGCAAGAAAAAAAATGTAAATATACTGTTAATAAAGTTGAATATTTTAATGAATTTTTAAATAATTGTGAATGTCTCTTCAAACCTTAAGTGAAGTTCAGTAGTTGCATGCGTGTTATACTTCAGCAGGTGTGAAAAGGCAGCTGGAGTAGAGGTCCAGCATGGAGTTTTATGTGTTAGCTAAAGCAACCCTGAGCACAGTGGAAGGGTCCCTGCTGTCCAGCAGCCCAGGATGCCTGCAGCTGGCTCCTTGTTTCCCGGGGGATCCAGTGGAACAGGATGGCCACAGATCCAGGCTCCAAGGAACAAGTCAGTTCCACACAGCCAGCCTGGCCAGGACTGCCCAGGCCCACAGCACGTGTGGCACACTTTTGATTTAAGAGGGCGGGCAGAGGCTGCCACACTCCTTTGACAGCAGTTTCTGCACTGCGAGATCACCACAGCTTCAGTCACTGACACCTAAGGACAGCTGGAGAGAGGAGCTGCGGCGCAGGGCCTGTGGCACAAGTGACAAGGAGAACTGCAGAAAAGGTAAATAAAATACAGCTGCTCTGGTGCTTACCTCAGCTGGGACTTGCAGTACAGTGGAGAGGGTGGTTTAGTACTCCTGAAACATTAACGAATCAGAGCTTTTGATAAAAACCATTTAATATTTCCATTGAAACACACATGACAAAACCAGACACTACACATTAACGTGGTGCTCATTTATAAACAAATTTACACATTTCACACAGCAAAACAAACGACTGCACTGTCCTATCCTCTGGGTGCACTTGAGTAAGGTAAAGGAATGAAATATCTTTAACAAAAGTAAGGAATAGTTATTATAAGGGTACTTCACCTGGCAGAAGTCCAGCATGCTCATTCTGCAGGAGACACCAAGTAGAAGATGGCACAGAACAGGTTCCTACATGATTCTAGCGTTTGAACCCAAACAGTAGAACAAGCCGAATACATGTAAGAGTATCTGAAATTTCTGTATAGTCTTACAGTTGTAAAGTAAGAGTTACAAAAATAAAATAACTTTTAGATGTTGATACTTGGCAACAGTAAAGTATTCAGCTAATTCACCTTTTAATGTTTTATGCATGGTGGTCTGTGGAATGTAATACTGAGCGATTAACAGAAAAGTTAGGGGAAGCAAGAGTGAGAACTTTTAAGTTTTAATTTTTTACCTTCAGTGAAATAATTTAGCATTTTAGTATGAGATTTATTTGTATATCTATATGCAATTCAAATAAGCTGGTTCCAAAATTAGGCAAGTTTTTAGAACTGAACTGTAAGAGAGGGTTAGTGAGGCAGTCATGCCAACGCAGGACCTTGACCATTACTAAAATGGACAGCACAGCGCAGTTTTCTTGTGCTTTCCCTCTGCCTCCTCCTTTCTCTGAAAGGAGTCAAGAAATAGAAATTCAGGTTAAGTGTTCTCACTCAGGGAATGTACATTTCACCTGTTATAAAAAAGTCAGAGAACTTTGGTGGGTTTTTAGGAGGATTTACAGGGTCAACAATATACTAAGAAAATGCTGCACCGCCCTGGTGATGTCAGTGTTGTTCCCACCAAAGTGCCTTAAACCTTTATCTTCTTGACTTTAGGCCCAAGCACTGAAGCATCACCCAAGTCAGTCAAGCTCCCTTCCTGAAAGAAAACTGGCTCAGAAAATTGTGTCAGTTCACACAGATACTTTACTAACACTATTGCAGGACATTCAAAAATCCCCCTAATGGTTAAAAGAGGACTCCTACTGTAAGAACCCTGCCTATGATCCAGGAAAATAGGCTGAGGCTGGCGTTCCAACGGCTTTTGGCGACGGCTGGGCTTTGGTTGGCACGTAGGGTCTCAGGTACTCTGCAGAACAGCACAGGACACTGCATTGAACCATTACAAAAATTGTCCTTCAAGTACATTTCAAGTAAGGCCTTGCTCTACTGGTTTGTACTTACCTGAGTTAAGTGTGTTTTGACTAAGCCCTCGTAAAGGAATGCTGTCATCCTTTCTCTTGAAATACTTGGATTCCAGCCCCAGCTGATCACCACTAGAAACAGAAAGCCCAATTACAATTTAAAGCAAATGCTGTTTGTTATCAGTGCATTACAATGAGGTTACAATGAGGGCAGCTACAGCCTTGCTCAGGAAAACCTTCAGTAGAAGTATGACTATGACCTTTACCATTTAAAGTTAAACCATCACCGAGCAGGTTAAGAACAGCCTCGAACTAATTTTTTCAGTGAGCCAGCACTTGATGGCTTAGATCTGTCAGCAGGAGCAACACTGAACTGTTGCTCCTTGGGGCCCACTCCTGAAAGCACAGCTCTTCCTTTGGTTTTGACAGACCAACACACCTTAAAATTCATTAGCATGGTAACAAAGAAAGGCAGACCACAGACCTAGGCTTGGTACTAGAACCGTTCTACTCGGTTCCAAACACACCAAAGTGATGGAGGGCTTTATAAATAAAATAGTAAAAATACTAAATTGCAGTAGATGACACTCACTTCTCCTTATTCGCTGGGTGACCGGCTGCAAGCGCTGTGTGAGCATCCGAACATCGACTCAATTTTGAAAGCTGTGAGTTCAACTGAACCTGCAGAGACAAAGAGCTGCAGGTTACGATTTACTCCAGATCTGAGAGTCCCCTCCCCCGAGGGCTGTCCCAGAGCCAAATTCTCAGGGATTCTTGTTTCTACACCTCACTGGCCTGTCCTGCTGTGCAGCAAAGCCTGCAAGAACAAGCAGCCTAAAGACAAGCATTAGCTATAACAGCATATATAGAAGAACAGTCATACTATTCACAGCAAGGAGCCTAAGAGTAAATACAGTAAATATTTATGTACTTCGAGAAATAGTCCAAGTGTTGTGCTTTGATAGTTTATACTGTCACATTCTTAACCAAAAAAAAAGAGTCAAAGTGCCTGCCTTTGGTACTGGACATTGGGCATTCCCATTTTTGCTGTGTGTCGGTTCCAGAAAGTTCTGGAAGGCATAGAGAGGAGAAATGGGATGACTGATTCCAGAGCTGTGAAAGGATGGTCGGTCGGGCTGTAAAAGACATAGAAATACATCCGTAAAGGAGGAACACAATTCTTCAAGTAATTGTAGAGATTAAAACTAACTGCCATTACAAAGCCAACACTTATGTGAGTCTTCCTGATGGGAAGAAAACATCACTTTTCACTTAAGGGAACTTTTAAGAAGTTAGATGAGGTGAGCACTCAGCTAGTAAAAAGCTACACACCCTGTAATTGATTAAAGTATTAAATGTATCCAGCTACAAATCAAGAGACCTCTTTGTATGAACATGCCCTTCCATTATGAACAAGCAGCTCATCAGTTCCTGTTGCTGCTTTGTGGCAGCAGAGATTTGTACAGCACACAGTGAGAACCAGCAAGTTACGGTATTCAACAATGATTGCAGGCAGGGTTCTTTAGCCCCTGACTTTCCTGTTTCTAAAAATCACTAGTAAGAGTATTCAAATAGTACAGTTTGGGTTTTAACCTTCACAAAGAGAATTAGTAAGTTAACTTCTCAACACAAAAATGCCTTAATTTTTTGCCTTCACACTGCACTTCATCTTTTCCAAGCTAATTCTGTATTGCTTTGTGTATTTTATATAAACGAGAGCTTAGAAGATTCTCACCTACAAGGCCCAGGACCAAAACCACCCAGCAGGGTATTATATTGTTGAAAAAAAAATGAACAACACCCACCCAAAACTGTAGGCCCAGAAGAAGATGAAAGCACTTTTTTTTTTCTTTTAGGCCCTGCATTTTAGCAACTGATGACCACCTCCCCAGCCTGTTATTTACAGCTCTACCTTACCATGCCGTGAGGTGAAACAGCAGCCCTCCCACCACCATGGGCACTGGCAGGAGTGTCCAGCTTCTTTGCTATCTCAACTTCACTCAGCTGTTTGTTCAACCACGTGATAACTGCAGAGAGGAAGAAAAAGCTCAAGTCCATTTGCTCCCTCTTACAAGCTGTTTGAAATGGCCAGTAGCCCTTCCTCACAAAAAGTGACAGCTTACTGGGTGTTTTTCCTCCCTAGTCCTGTGCAAAGCCATTTGTTGAAGCTTCCTCCCCCCTCCAGGCCTCTGAGCACCCACCCCACCCCACAGCCCCAAGCAGCAGCCCCAAGGCAAGGCTTCCCTACGTGCAGCTCTTGGCTATTGCATGCCCATAACAGCCAGAGGCTTGTTTTCCATACGTGAACAGTAATTGCAGCTCTTCACAAAAACCCCAAAAGCTGCTTCCATCAATTTCAGCAGTAGTGAGATCACTGGGTCATTTTTACAGAGGGAGAACTCAAACTGTATAAACCTACCATTTTCATTGGTTTTCAGTAACTGCTTGCTTTCTTCGAGTTTTTGTATTGTACTTTCTAGCTGTTCTTGTAGCTTGCAAACCTGTAATTCCCAGAATAATTATAACACCATCAGGAGTGTTACAGTACTAGTGTTACACTAACTACAAACAACAACCAAAAAAAGCATTTATGAAGTTGTATTAAAATTAAAGAAGCTTGAACTCAGTTTTTCACAAAAGGAACATGGTATTTCTTTTAAAGGAAGCCCTACTTTTAGCTAGGATTTCGACAAGGTGACAGCCAGAATCCTTTCTGACCTTTATTTTTCTATGATTAAATAGCGCAAGGACTCTAAACAGGGGAGTGTCCTTAATGGAAGAAAAAGGGTCACTCTGTTCCTGTTGTTGTTCCCTTCAGCAACTTACACATGAGCGTGCCTTCTACAGGATGCTGATTCATCTAGTACATTGCTTTGTTCTCTTAAAACAATTTAAGTTTTCTTCCATATAAATGGATGGCTTTTACAGATCAGGTTAACATTAAAAAACCTGAAACTTGATTACACATTTAAATAAGCATGTTAACTAAGCAAAAGAGTATATTCTATTGCATGGAAAGATTTAAGACCTTATTGCTATAACTAAGTTAAACTCCACAAAACCCAACAAAGTCCATACAACAGCATTTCCAGCACAGAAGGTTAACCCATCAGTACCTCCTGCTCCTTCATTCGAAGGGATTGTCCCATCTCCTGCGATTCCCTCAGCTCTTTTTGAAGTTTCTCTTCTTTTTCTGCCAATAGTTTTTCTTGTTGAATTGTTACTGTATTTTTCAATTTTAATTTACTCATTAGAGTTTTCAAATCTCCTTGTAACTTCTTGATAATTTCATTAGCCTATTAAAAAAACCCAAACCATATATTACAAAAATAAACACGTAAGAATAAGGGAGATGTTGCACAAGGGAATTGCCATGTTCAAACAAACCTTAAGGAGTTCAGCTGACAGTGACTTAATTGTTGTCTCTAGTTTTTCAATATTCCTGTGTTTTTCCTCTGTACTCTCTTCCAGTATCACCTTGAAGAGAATGTTACACAGTATAAAAAAGCTGTAATAGACATTGCTTATGATTTCAAGTAGAACGTTCATAATTCTTAGAGAACTCTCCTTACAAGAAATCAGTGGTTTTCAGTCAAATTTTATAGTATCTCGATTAATCCTTTTTTTCCTCACCAAAAATACCATAAGCTGTAACTCCAGTACCACAATATTAAATCTGAACCCACTATACTTTTGATGCCATAATTTAGAGCCTTAACTACATTTGAAAGCTGACTTGCTGTATTCATAAGAACTGGTCAGCAGTTACTCTATGGAAACAACAATTAAGAAGGTTCTAACAAGTTTAAAGAAAATTCATGAAGAAACCTTTTGCTCTTGTGTCGCATCTAAGACTTCTTTTGTTCTGGTGATGAGCTGATCTTTGTCTTTGATCTCTTGTTCCAGGACAGCAACTCGTGTCTGCAGCTGATTAATGAGTTTCTCTTTTTCATGACATTCAGCATCCAGAGTTGTGTTCTCCCGGCGCAGGGACAGCACCTCCTGCTTTGCTCTTTGACATTCCTAAATGTTGGGAAGGAATTGAATTTTATTTTTCAAGAAAACCTGTAATTGTAATTTAAACAGACATATTTAAATAGTGAAGAGATGAATAACTTAATATGCTCTATTTCCTATGCCATGCCCAGGCAGGCACTGGTAATGCTCTAACAGTAGTAAGCTTGATTTTGGGTATTGGGAAGCCGTACATCTTCTAATCCAGAAAGCTTTGCTTTCAGTTCTCTGACTGTGGAGTCTCCTTTGTATCTCCTCTCTGTCAGGTCTTTATTGATGACCTCAAGTTCTGAGAGTCTGTTCTGCAACTGCTGAATACTTTTCTGATGCAAATTTTCCAACTCCTTTTTCTGTTGTTCGTGCTGTTGTTGGTACTGAGTTTGTGCCTGTGAGAAGCAAAGAAATGAAGCAGTTATTGGATGAATCTGACTATTCCCATACAAGAATCCTGTTCATTCTTCCCAACCTTCATACCTGGAGAGCTCTTTCCTTTTCACTTGTCAGCTCCTGCGAGTGTTTGTTGCTCAGAGCTGTAGTGTAGGACGTCCATTCATTCTTCAGTTTGTCAAGTTCCCGGCTCTTCTCTGACAAGTTCTGTTTAAGTTTAGCAAAGCACAGAGTTTAGAAATGTAAGCATTTCAGTCAATACTAAAGGATTCTTTACTGTTACTTCCTAAAAGGACATGGAATTATTAAAAAGAGCCTAAATTTCAGCACCAGATGCTGAAATATTTTAATTTTGTAACCAGGAAAAGTAAGGCACAGAGAAGCTGAAGAGCACTCTCTTAATGCTGTGGATAAAATAATCCTAATTTCTAATTGCATTTTTTTTCCCAACCACTATTTAAGAGTGAAAAAACAGCCTGCTGATGGTCCCTACCCTTGTAACACAGAGAACTTTCTTAGGGGAAAAAAAGAAATAAAGTTCTTCAGCAGCATCTTTTCCTCTTTTTGATTTGTAATTCTGCATCCCAATTCAGCAAACACATTCCAGTAAGTCAAACTGAAGCTGCACCAAACAAATATTCCATCCCAAAAATAATTCCTAACAGTTTTAATGGAATTGTTCTGTTTCATTATAGTCAAAAAGTCACCTTGATAATTGTAGAATCTGACCCAAATCATTCTCTTGAAATACAGAAGTGAAGTGATTACTATGCTAACTGCAAAAATCAAAAAGGAGTCAAGTAATTAAAGTACAAGACTTCCGATTTATTTACCTTTGTTTCACAATTTTTCCAAATAAAAGGATTTTCCATGGAATATATTAAG
Organism: Gymnorhina tibicen; assembly: GCA_013399875.1. NCBI lineage: Eukaryota > Metazoa > Chordata > Aves > Passeriformes > Artamidae > Gymnorhina > Gymnorhina tibicen. The sequence continues at coordinate 456,270 of VXAZ01005435.1, read as the reverse complement.
TATATTTATCATTTATCTTCACATGACCTTATATTTGGTATTCAATTTGTGTGTGCATACACAGACAGACTTCTGCACAAAAGAAAGTAGAATTCTGCTTGAGTACTGCAAGAACTCAATTTAATTCTTCAGCTGCAGGCTTTACGCACTCTCTAGAAAAGCTACAGTAGACTCTTCTCTTCTCTTCATTCACTCTCAAATCCATTATCTTGGCTAGGTAGTGGCTAACCAACCAGCCTACAAAAAGGGACATTTTCCACAAATCAAAAAAGCACAACACACAAAAGTTAAAAATTTATGTTACCTGTTGAGTGTAGCTCAGTTGCCTGGTAAGATCCTCTTCAGTTTTTCTAAGCTTTTCTTCCAATATAGTTTTATCCTCCTACGTACAAATTGACATCAAGTCAAATCCTTAGCTCCCAAAATACAAGCAGTATTTAGCTTCCATTTCACCAGCACAGCCTGCCTAAGCACCCACATACCCACTGTATTTGTGAAAAGATCACCTTATTTAATAAGTGTCATACTGAATAAGATATAATTAGTAAATTTAAAAGAAAAGGCATTAGCCCAGAATGTAAAATCCCCAAATTAAATTCTTACCAAATTTCTACAAGGAAATAGTATCTCATCATGAAGACTTGTTTACAAAGGAGTTACCTAAACAACAAATCAACTGAAATACTGTAAATCTATATTATTAAAATGGTTTATTAGGTGCCTAGAAACATGACAGCACCATAGGAGAAACAAATCCCAGGCTATGAAACTGAAACAGACAGTCAAACTATGAGACCTTTAATTTCTCATGAAATCAAACCTAGCACGCTACGAAACCACATCAACACTCCAATTTTAATTTGCTATTTATAGCCATTAGTCCTTTGAAGTCCATCAAGCCTCAGAATTACCAGCAGACCATGCTTTCCAACAGCCAAGTGCAGAACAAAGACTGAGAGGTTCCAGTAAGTCACTCGTGCAGCTGCTCTGGCCATCAGCACAGGCTGTGAGCAGGGGAGCTGCAGCAGCCAGAGCACTCAGCAGCTGCACACCGCGTGCCCTGCGTGCAAAACACCTCTGTTCCTGTCCCTTCAAATGACACCGCCTGCCTGAGTACACAGAAAGTGTTTGCATTGCCAGGGTCACAGTAACAATTCAGATTTTACACCATGCACCCAAGTAGCTGCATGCAATGACATATTTGGGCTAAAAGGAAAAATAAACAACTTGGTACATACTTCTGAATTATTCAGAACAAAGAAAATGCTTAAGTACATACAGCATCAAGGCTTAGTTGCAGTTATGATAAACTTCCATTTTACCTTAAGGCATTTCAAACAGCTGGCTAAAAACTTCTTTATTTCCGCATCAGTTCCTGGCAGGAATTTTAGAGAGAGATGGGTAAGGTGTTTGAAGGGGTTTGTCTCCACCACATTTAAAGAGACAGGTGTGTGATCTAGAGCAGGTGCTGAAGAAACTAACTGCAGCAAAAACCTAGGGAAAAACCAAGATAATCAAATGTTTAGCATTTTTTTTTCTCAAACTACCTGTAGATCCTAAGCTGTTTCCCAATAAAATATATTTTTATATGTGCAGTAAAAGGCTGTCCAGTTTTTGCTCAAGAAAGAATTCTCCTCCCAAGACTCAGGTTTTACCAGTTACATCCACCAGCTTATATTCAGGTCAGATTATCCTTGTTCTACTGACTCTTCTCAGTCTGAGTGACTGACAAGCATTTTAAGAACTCAACAGGTACACACAGAGTAATGTGGCACACACTTGTGACTTACCTTGGGATATCTTTGTTCTGCTCCTGAATGCATTGCTGAAGCAGATCTATGAATTTCTGCGGGAAAGCAGAGAAGTCTACCAAGAGACCTTGCTGGGATTTCAAACTATGTAAACAGACAGGAAACAAAACGTTAACAATATAGAGGGCTGTAATTTATTTCCTATAAAATATTTGGTTTGCACTAGTAGAAAGAACAAGTTCTGATCATGTCATTAAAGTTTACTAGCATGTTGTTTTCAATCAGAAGTCTGTCCACATATCATAAAATCACAGCAGTGGTCAGGCTGGAAGGGACCACAGTGGGTCAGCTGGTCCAAGCTCCCTGCTTGAGCAGGGTCATCCTAGAGCACATCTAGGATAATAATCCCCAGAGGATACTTCTGATTACAAGAGTTCTTGCACATGAGCTGCACTAATTAAAAACCAGAAGCTGCTGTGGTGTAACACTCGTGCCCTTTGAGTAGGCATCACCCTCACAGCACAGCCTGGAGCAGTTACGGGACAGGGCACAAGGAACAAGCACAGGACAAGGAGGGGAGACTCAGCCGCCACCTCCATCACCTACTCGCCCACTCCTCTGCCCCCTTCTCCACAGACACAGCAAACTCACAGACAGAAACATCCAGAAGTGCATGCACAAAGCTGTCCCTCTGCAATAAAACACTTCCGCATGTCTCTCCTGCAAAACGCTATTTTGCTTTTGCCTTTTGAGCCACACACTGATCACACATCCCTTTTTAAAAACACCAAAGCCACTCCCCTCCCGAAAAACCCAAACAAACAAACACCACACCAAAAAAACCACACCAAAACAAAGCAAAAAATAAAATAAATAAATACCCAAAGAAAGCAGAAAACTGAACTGTTCATCTGTTCATGCCTGGAATCCAAATTTGATGGTTTGCTCAAATTCTGAGCAAGTAAATGAGACCCAACAGTACAATTGTGCAAGAAACCCCTAAGACACAGGCTCAGGTCTGTGAATCCATGTCCATGCAAACACACCTACCTCTTGTAATTATTTCTTGAACTAGTACACACACACACACACACAGTAGTCTATAAGAAGCAGTTAGGATAAACAGAAGATCCCAGCAGTAATATGAACTGTGGTACTGTGTCCCTGTGTCCCTGCAGGGGACTTAACATGGGGATCCCAACATTCCTCTGTGTAATCTGAGCTGCTCGCCCTCCTGAACCCGGCTGTTTCACCGGCTGGTCACAGAACAATACTGACAAAACACCGACAAAACCCCACAACTGAAAAGTGCCAAAACCTGAATTCTAACATAGACCACTCTAACCTAAAAATAGTCCCTTGTTCTTTTTTTCCATTTGGAAATGTTTCACAGAGAAAATACTGTAATTTCACTTACCTTTGAAAATCTTCCTCAGATATGACAAGGTTATAAAGGAAAAAAGGATCAGTATCATCAGTCAATCGAACAGCTAAGTCCTGAAAGATGTACATTTAAATATGATTAAAATACTATAAACTACCCAGGAGTCTTTAAATATTTTAAACCAGCATTGCAAACAGTATTGAATGTTTTTGCTGTTTAGCCAAAAATACAATAGAATTGTGGCAACTCATTCAGAATGTGTAAAATATTACCATTTAACACAACTTCAAATATTACAGTGGGAAAGCAAGGAAAACTCTTTTTCACAAAACCAATTCAAAACCTTGAACTTTGAGCAGCAAAGGTTTCCAAATTCAATGTGTATCCATCATTTTCCAGAAAAAAAATATTTGCTATTTTTCCCCCTCATGAAATAGAGTGTAGCACTAGCAGCCCACTGTAATGGTTCACTAACACATCACTCCCATAACTGGAAGCCTTTCAGAGCATACTGCTCCTAAAGTTTGTGAAACCACCACCTGATTTTATATACTTTAACATGATCCCTGCAGATTGGATACAGCTGAAGTACAGGAATACCATAAGGAAAACTGCAGCATTATGCTGCTTAGCTTTTAAATAGACACTCATTTGTAGGTCTACACAGTGTTTTGGAAAACTGCCTTCTCCATAAGCATTGAGCCTTGAATTCCAAGGATGGGGTTATGCAGTACATTAGGCCCAGGCAGCTGCTCCCTGTAACAGGGCTCACCCCTGTGGGAAGGATATTCCCTAGCAGAAGTACAAAGTAAGGAGAAACATGTCAGCTGTTCCAACATAAGGAAGTGTGACCACAGCACATGTACATACACACAACTGCAACTTGTTTCAGTAATTCAGGTGCAGTAACACCAACAAAACTCTCAGCTGGAGATGCAGAAACAAACAGGCAGTTGAAGGTAAAACTAATGCCACCCCAAGCCAGCTGGGGTGGATTGATGGGTGGGATAAAAATGCCTGCTTGGTCTGACGTCCCATTAGCTGATCAAGCACTGGAAATTCTCTCTTACACTGATCACTCCCTGCTGTATTCAACTGCATTTCCAGGCTCCCCCTGATACAGGCTGCAGCTCAGTACACACTTCTAACCCAAATGCTCCTGCACAGTGGGAAGTACTATTACCACTGCCACTAGCAGCAGAATCTTACCAAAAGCTGCTGTACTCCTTCACAAACAAATCTTTACTCAGCAACACTATAACCAAACCATGACCACCGTGCCAGGTAGGTGAACAGTTTGGTGACAAATCAGACATACAACAGAAGAGATTACAAAATCTCCAGTAGTGGTCTCATTGCTATTTTCCCTGAGAAATTTTTTTTTTTTTTACTCCCAGTTTAGTACCTTGAACTAAAGGTACTCTTAACCTCTAACTCATGTTCCCCTCAGTGTCTCCAAATACTTTTAATATTCAAGTTTGCTAAGACCCATCAACAACCACACTGACAGAGAGGGCTAAAAAGGTTGGAGGGAGGGCAGAGGTGGAAAAATGCAATACCAAACCAACTAAGTTACTCAAAAAATCATATAAAAAATATAAGTGAAATGGCAAACACTAAAATCCCATTTTGCTTTTCCTTTTTCTACTTATCTATTTATACAATGAAATTCAGGTAATACTTAAAGAATTACACAGATATGATTCATTTACAAACCTTTTTATGAACAGGATTAGAAATTGACAGTAGTTCAATATTCACTCGAACATTTAATCTCCTGTGTACAAAAAGATGAAACTCAGTAATAAATCGAGAAAACATTCCCCAAATAACACGTGTTCACAGCTGCATTACAGCAAGCAATGACATTTTAAAAATAAAAATTTAGGCAGAAACATTAAGGAAGTTTGCACCGATGACCACAACTAAGTTATGACAGTTTCAGTCATTGCAGCTCCTCAGTCAGAGCCGGTTTTTTTGCTGCTTGCTTGTTGTCCACCAGGCTTTAAACAGCAAGGCAGAAGTTTTGAAACTTTGTCCAGAAAATAGAACTTTTGGAAAAGCCTGCTAAAATTTATTAACGACTGCTCAAACTTCTGATAATCATTTATAAAGTGCTACCGTGTCTTTAATGACTTCTTGTCGAGTACGAAGTCACTGGTATTACAACACACACCACAGACATCAGCCTTTCTGCGCCTTCTCACACCGGTGAGTCAGGCACACGCTGTCTAATCCAGACAGGACCCATAGTGCCGAAATTCGTTCTGTTTTGAAGAGACGCTTCACATACGGAATGTCTGGGCTTCCCCAGTCACCACCGCCGTGCGCACCCCCGCACGGGCGGCTCAGCCCCGCGGGGCGCTGAGGAGGCCGCGGTCCGGGGGTGCGGCGGGGGAGAGGCGGGGCGGCCCGCGGGCAGCGCTGCGGCCAGGGAGACGCCAAACACCGCGCGGGGCCCGGCAGCCGCCCGGCCCTCCAGCGGCCTCAGCCCCGGGCGCAGCGGCGCTGCTGCCGAGCCACCGCGAGTTCGCTCCGCTGCCGGCGCCCCGCCGGCCCCGCTCCCTCGGCGAGGCACCCACGGCAACCGCTCGGCCCTCGCCGGCTGCCCCGGGCCTCGCCAGTCCCGGTGCCTCCCTCACCCGGAGGATGCCCGCAGCAACCCCAAAGCGCAGGTACCGCAGAGCGCTGCCCAGCGGCGCTCAGAGCACGGGGCAGGCGGGAGGAAAGCGCCTGCGGCTCGCAGCCCCTCTGAGGAGCGCAGAGAGACTCCCGCACGGCCGGCCCGCACTCACCGCTCCTCGCAGCCGCAGCCCCGCACTCGCACCGACACCGCCCGGTCGAAGATCCGCTCCGCCGCCATCTTGCTCCCGCCCGCGGGGAGGGGCCGCAACATGGCGGCGCGGGGGCCGCCGGGAGCGGCAATGGCGGCGCCGGAGCCGGGGCGCTGCGCTCACTTCGTGCTGAGGAAGAGGCGCTTCTGCAGGATGATCCCGGCGCCCGGCAGGCGCTTCTGCGGAGAGCACGGCCACGAGGAGGTGCAGGGACCCTTCTCCGGCCGGGAGGGTGGGCGGGCTCGGGGTCTGCCCCGCTCTGGCGGCACAGGGGGGAGAGGCAGCGCCTGTGCCTTCCCTTGAGCCTTCGTGTGCCGGGCACTCGCTTCAGCCCAGCAGTAGCGCTGCCCTTGCATTAGGGGTTTATTCTTTTAGGATCCAGTCGAGTACTAAGTTCTCGTCTCAGTTTCTCCGTTCTGGTTAACCCACCTATTCTGAATAGATGTTTCATGAAGCTGATGCCCCTCAACAGCTTTTTTGAAACAGGACGCTGAATGCATGCTGAAGTGTTTTCTAAAACTTTTCTAACTAGGAACAAAATGACAGAAAAAGAATTCCGTGCCCTCTTGATCCAAAACAGTGAGTATATGTAAATGCTTTTCCTGTTCTTTGTCAGTATTCACATGATACTTACTTTTCTCTCCATTTGGCTTTTAGCACTGTATATGAAGACCAACTACAAAAGCATTTAAAAAAATGTAACTCAAGAGAGAAGCCAAAGCCCGTAAGTGCAGTGTAATTTCAGCATTTCCTCTCGGATTTAAGACCTTACACATTACAGCCCTGCAGAGAATTTTGTGTGCTGACAGCAGCTGTGTGCTGCAGGGCAGCAGTTCTAGCAAAGCACTAGTGTAAGGCAGGATGGAAGCTCAATAAGTACTTGCTGAAATGCAACTCACATTCCAGTCCCCTCATATTCTCTGCCCCTTCTCACTGTAATTTGGTACAATTTTTCAGATCTTAGTTACAAATAAAAACGTTGAATTCATTTTTCTCAGAAACGCACCGAGGGAGCAGGCTCTCACAAGGCCATTCATTTCAGAGGCTGGGTGTGAGAGGTTGTCCTGGGAAAGCAAAACCGGCAGCGAGGCTCCAGGTATTCCAGCCAACTGCCCGCTCCAGTCAGGCTGGCAGTGAGACATGGAAAGCTTGGCTGACAGCTGCTGAGGGAACAGGACGTGTTTAAACAGCTCTTCCAAGAAAGCAGAGGATGGCTTCTTTATTGCCTGCCTTTCTGCCTGATTAGTAATACCTAGGAAATCTTAGCAATACTAAGGTGCATTACCTTGTTAGTAATACCTGCACCTTTAGTAATACCTGGAAAACCTTAAAATGGTCTCTGGAATCTGTCTAGTAAGCACTGACTGCATAACTCTTAGGAACATGTTCAATCTTGTAAAACCATGTCAGAAGAGTCATTTCTAGCTGGGATTCAGGATCAGACTATAGGAGGGAAAATTACTTGGAAAATCTTACTTTGCAGTGGATTCTTATTTCTACATGCCTTACCATAAGAACGCTGAAGAATTTAGCTTTTTTTTTCCTGGTAATTAACTAAATCAAATTTATTTTCTTTTGATTTTTTCAAAGGTCTACTTTGTTCAAGATATTAATGCCGGTTTAAAAGATGTAGCAGAAATACCAGAAAAACAAGTGAGTACATAATTTGGTTTTAAGTTCAGTCCTTACATTACATGTTGCAATTTGTCATATGACTATAAAGATATAGAAAAATTAAAAGGTCTCGTATTTATTGGTGTCACTTTCTTTTTCCTTTAAAAGGTTCCTCTATCTTCTCTATCTGTCGAAGAGCTGCAGAACTTAATTATCAAGTTGAAAAAAGCAAGTAATGGTGAGCCTAATACTAAATACTAAAAATAAGAGGTTTTAAATTGAATTGATTAAATATTTCATTGTTATTTTTGTTGTTAGAGACCTGTAAAAATATGAGACAGGTGGCATAAAACACATCTAAATAAATAATTATCAGGCAGACCTCCAATAGCTAAATTTCACTGTAGAAAGTAAACTAGATTGAAAGAATGATGTAACACCAATCCTGTGTTCTCTTCCTTTTGTTTTTCTTTTTTTTCACACTCTGATATCACTACAGGTAACAATACAGCTCTGTTAGAAACATATGATGAGAGATTTATGCTCCCAACAGACTTTCGTTAGCGCTACAAATTGAGCTCATGTCACAATTGTAACGTGTGTTACAAACTAGGAACTCCTGGAAACAGGAAAGCTATACCTAAAAGTTTTGCATTTGCCTACAGGCCTGGAACTTCATCTTAAGGAACAAATATTGTCCCACCAGGCTTTACAGGAAGCCTTAAATGACCCAAAGAATGGGGAATCTGCTTTCAAACACCTGAAACAACAGGTTTGGTCTGATTTACTAATAACTATAGAGGGGTTTGAATGTGGAATTGTGCTGCTGTAAATTTGAGTGACTGGGTGCATAAGGCCACTTGCCTCCTGCAGAGGAAGTCTGATATGATAAAACAGAAGATATAATCCCTTTCCTCTGTACACACATCATCTTTTCCCTAATCCTTCACTGAAGGGAAGGCTTAAAAAAGTCTTCTGCAGTTCAGTGAAGGAATAATTTTTCTATAAGGCATTACAATACTTGGTTTGTTTTGGTATTACAATACTTTGCTTGGTTCACAAATAATCTTTTGATGTTTGTAGGCTTCTATTTTAGGTAACATGGAAAAATTGCATTTACTTGGTCCAGGAAGGTGTTTTGTTGAGTTTGGAGCTGGGCGAGGAAAGCTGTCTCATTGGGTTGATGTTGCCTTACAGAATGTTGAAAGTGTTCAGTTTTTGCTTGTGGAACGGGCAACCACAAGATTCAAGGTAAGAGGATATTGTCACATTAGTAAAGTCTAATTTTTAAACCATTGCTATTGAAGCTGTTAGTATTTATTTTTTATCCTCAATAAATTTAAATTTTACAAGTTATATGTTCCATACTTCACCAATAGCAAATTTATTAGAAAAAAATCCTGGTGTTTAATGTTGGAAAGTCACAGATGTTGACTTCACAGGAAAAATGTCTGACATTAATACCTGGAGCAAAATTATGATTATTAGTGGCCCCTCCTACTTAATGATCTTATTCTGTTTAAACAGGTGGATGGAAAACATAAAAGGAGAGATTCTGCATTTGAGAGACTTCAAGTAGACATTCAGCACTTATGTTTAAGTAAGTTCCTTCTTGGACTGTGTCATTGTGAAACAGAGGCTTATTTTAAAATTTTGAATACTGGGGTTCTAGTCAGTTTGCATGTAGCATGCTTAAATGTACTTGGTTTTGAAGATTATTCTCAATGGTTGCTTGGACATGTTGATGCTGTGTATACACATACCTATACACAGGCATGTGTAAATATACATAGATACACACATACATATATTTTAAATGGAGTTTTAAAGTTTTCTACTTTTTATACACTCATGGGACATCATTACAGGTGAGAAGTACCAAAACAAATGCATTTTGAAGGTTTTTTAGCACTTGCAGGATTAAACACATTTGCATTGCTTGTTTTATGTGTAGAATTAAGCAAGTCATGTACCATCAATGCTACAGAATTTGTGGGAGCACCTGTCAGCAGGAGATGCATCAATGTCATATTTACCTTTCACAGGCACTATAGAAAGGTTGAAATGGTTAAATGTGCTTCCCAGCCACAGCATCCTACTCTTTTAATTTGTCTTAACAAAAGACTCTTTCCTTTGAATAGCTTATAACTGAATGTACCAATCACTGTATTTTTAGTAGCGGCAAACATTTATTTCTAAGTGTACTGAAATTATATTATTCAGAAAAAACATAGAGGTGCTGGGGTAGTTGTGGATTGGATGGGGGTTTTGTTGTTTGTTTTTTTTTTTTTTCCCCTCCAGATAAGGTACCTATTTTGGAGAACAAAAAACTACCAGTGGTAGGAATTGGGAAGCATTTGTGTGGTGCTGCGACAGGTATGAATTACAGATGTGTGACCTGCAGAAAGTCAGGATACTAAACCTTACACTCTGGACTGATCTTCCAAACTGTCCTTTTAAGCTGTTCTTGCCCTCTAACCCTCTGTTGGTGAATACAGTAATTATATTCTAAATATCTATTGACTCCAGTGGAATAGTAAAAGGATAATAGATGTAAGGATACTTTAGGCAGAAGTGAAGCCTTTCTTGGCTTTAATAGATTAGAACGGAGAATAGTGTGTGGTGGCATGTGGCGTGTATTTGAGAGTACTTTTTTGAGCACAGTTGCCTCTTCTTTGAAATATTTTTCTTTCTGAATTTTTATTGGCTGTCTGAATATGTATCCCAAACACAAATCGAATTGTGTTTCTGTCCTGATAACTTTAAACTAATAGTTTTTCTAATGTTCTATGGCTACTACATAGAGAAAGACATCTGAAATATGACACCTTTGTAGGTACTGTGACAAAGATGACACAGTTAAGCATTTAAGAAGTACATGTGCATATTAAATAGATTGTGTCCTAGTTATCAAACTTCTAGAGCAAACACTTGTGTGTTTTACAGGGAGGATATTCTCCTACAATATGCCAATTTGTTAACCAAACTATTTTAAATTCACTTGTGCAGAACAAATATTCAGAGGATAAGCCCTTAGAAGCTCCAAAAGTTCTCATAATATTAATTTAGCATTTAGGGTTTTAATGTTTTCAAAGCATTTTTTAAATTTTTAGTTATCATTGAACTTGCTTTTTGGCTTAATTTGTGATGTATAATTTTATTTTTCTTTGTGGGAAGCACATTCCCAACCAGGATACAGCCTGTATAAATAATGGCATGGTGTTTATGGATTTTTTTTTGGGGGGGGGGGGTGTACTTGTTCATTCCCAGATCTTGCTTTGAGATGCTTGGTTGAAAGTTACACCTCTTGCTGTGATGGTGAAGAGGAAGAGCCTGCACCAAAACGCTCCAGGGCTGCTCAGACAGAGGTGGCTCCTCCCAGACCTGCTGGTAATGAAAGCACCACAGAAGACCATAAGCCTGTAGCTGGAATTGTTATTGCTCTGTGTTGCCACCACAAGTGTGACTGGACACATTATGTAGGCAGAGAGTTCTTTAAATCAGTAGGACTGGGACCAGTAGAATTTCATTATTTTCAGAGAATGAGTAGTTGGGCCACTTGTGGCATGCGAGAAACCACAAGCAAAGCTTCTACAAGTGAAGACAGTGAAGATCAAACTGATGACACAGAAGAACATGAGCAAACACTCAGCAGGACAGAGAGTGGTTCAGATACTTTACAAGGGTATGTACATTTTTTTTCCTAGCAAATGGACTCCAGCAGAAAAGCTATCTATAGTGGCACATTAAATTGTTTTGGGTCCTCAAAAGGACTCATTTTGCAGAAACATTTAATTACTAAACTTATAGAAATACTTTACTTTAAAAATGCTATTTTCATGGACATACATTTCAAAATATTTCAACAGTCATGCTTGCCTGACTGACATGAACTTATAGTGATTTCAGTAGTTTTTCTAAGCTTAACTAGTAATGGTAATTAACTAAACTATTTTGTGACAGTTGTTCATTCTTTCCTTCTTTTCTCTGAAACTAGGATACTGAGTGTTGAGGAACGAAAGGAGATTGGTTGCCTCTGTAAACGGCTGATTGATCACGGACGGATTGAGTATTTACAACAACAAGGATACAAGGCTGCACTACAATATTATACAGAGTCTGCTGTGTCCTTGGAGAATGTCCTGTTGACAGCTGTCCCAAGTCCTTCTTTGATACCAGAGCCAACTATATGACAGGAAATAGATTTGGAATTGGTAGGGAAAAAAACAAACCCTATAAAACTCATCTGGATTTTTTTAAGAAGCTAATTCATTTCTTACAAAAAAACCCTTTTGTCATCTTTCCTGTACCCAGGAAAAGGTCTTAAATTTTCCAGTTTCACTGGGAATTACAAATATGCAAACCAGTTCACATCAGTGGAAATATAAAATCCCTAAGAATATTTGAAACCTGTTGTAGCCTCTTTGCTGTGAAGAAGTGTACTTGATATTTTCTTCCATTCATAGTTACATTCTTTATTCATTAGGATTCATGACAGGAGGAGAACCAGAAGTACAACTTTCCAGATTTCCTGAAAGACAATTGGTTAAAATAAGAGAAGTTAACATACTTTATTTTCACTTTGAAGTTCAGAATAGCTTTGTATTTCCTCTTAAAATATTTAAGTAAACCTAAGTACTTTCATCAGCCTGTGCTGCTAGGGAATCTATTCAGGCAGAAAACTTATGTGTAAAGTGTCATCTTGGTATATTTTTGCTAATTTGATTATTCATTCATGAAATATTGATTAGAAAAAAGCTGGCTTAGTGTTCTAAATCAAGAGCATTTCATTCATTTTTTAAGCTGTCACAAAACACAGAATGAAGATCAGAGAGAACATTTTATATCTGCAGTGAAGTGCTCTGCCAAAACAGCTGCCACCTGAACATCTGTTCAAAAGTGCTTATTTGGGTCTCCTACTGCAACACTTAGGCTGTTACTTTGGAGACTATGAACAACAAATTTTTGTCATGTTTTAGAAATGGGATGAAACTGTGGGGGTGTTTTGTTTAAGTGACTGTATTTTGTGTCAGGGAAATCAAGTTGTGAGAAACATCTGTGTATCAGGTGTTGATACTTCATTGCTAAAAGATGTGTGTCGGGAACATAGGCATTTCTCCCTTAATCCTCCTCTGGAAGTACCGTCTGAACAACACCCAAAAATAGGAAAAGTTGAGCTTCATGAATTAAAGGGTGCTAGAGGACCCTCACTATGTAAACTAATTATAGTGCAAATACAAAAGATAGTCGTCAGCTTCTAGTTATTCATGGTGTAGATAACTCAGGCACATTTATTCCAATGCTCCATGGTTCCAGTATGTTCCTATGCTGTTTGTGGTGAAGGCCTACTGTGCCAACTCCTGTTAAAAGTGTCCCTGCCCTCGATAAAAGCCTGTTTACAGATTTTTTTTGGAAAAAGCTACTCATTTATTAAGAAGATTATTCATGTTTGATTTCTGTACCTATCCTAGATTTTATTTATCCAGTTTATCCCTCTCTTCCTCACTGTATTGTGGAGAGATCAGAATTAAGGAAAAAGCCGTGCCTGTTTTCTTGAGTGACTCCTGGATATACATGTGCATGAAGTCAATGCCAAACATTTCCCGTTGCTCCTCCTCATCTGTGTTCTCACACGGAGGGAGTGTTACCTCTAGCTCCAGTGGGTTGTCTCTGAAGTTGACAAATCTAGGATTCACCAGAAAAGGTTACTCAAGTTTTGTCCACGGAAAATATTTCTTTTGAAACTGAATTAAGATTTCTTAAGCACTATTTTAAGCAAAATGAAATTAAACTTCTGTTATACTAAACTCATCACTCTATCAGTAGTATTAAGTAAACTAAGAAGATGCTGTCTAACAGTAGCTGATTGTGGTGGCTAAAAACATTGTGGTCCTCATAATTTTTTCTTCAATTTTTGACCCCATTGTCAGTTGTACTGAGCTTTCACAAACAGGTGAGTGGATGAGAACAGTGCAAATGCCTCCTCCCAACTTTGCAAGGCAGGAACCAGTCCTGTCTCTCTTTATTCTTGGTCCATCCTTGGGCCTATGCTTGTATATATCTAGTTAAGGAGGTGCTTCCAAAAGAGCTGAGAACAGGAATTGTCTTACTAGGTAAGGCATGATTTATGCAGACCAGCATTGTTTCTCTAAAATGGCCAACATCCAGCAATCCAAATGAAAATGTAAACAACAGGAAAGTTTCTGTCATGGTGTCCTAAGGAGTAGTTCAAATTCTACCAATTAAGAATTTACATTATTTTTTATTTTTCATATCAAGTATAGGAAAGTTTCATCCATGTCCTTAAACATAATCATTTTTTTTTTATTCTGAATGCTTGATTTCTCAATGGCAAAACTCTACGTTTTGTCATTTTTATACCTGCCACATATTTTTCTGCAAGCTCTTGCCTTTAGAGAGTGATATAAAAGGGCAATTATAGGGGGAGGGCTAGGAAATGAGAAAATGTATTATAGTTTACTTTTTCATGTGAGACTGTAGCTATCATAATTTACTTCTTTAACTAAGTTTCACTACACAAAGCATGCTTGACTAGATCCTTAAGTGTTGTTAATCTGTGTAATTATGCTGATTTATTGTGTCCATCTGTACAACTGTGGTAATATCTTTTCCTCTCCCTTAGTATCACTCTATGATGTACAACTCAAGGGAGGCTTTAAAAAGTATTTTCTAGTATTTTCATTTGTATTTCTATTGCTTTTTCTTACCTCAGATTTGTCATGTCCTTCATACAAGCTGGAATATCCTTAAGTTTGTTGTTGCTAAGAACAAGAGTACTAAGATTTTTCATATTACCAATGGTTTCTGGCAAAGAGTTTATGTCATTCCTTTGGAGCCATAAAGTGTGGAGGTTCTCCATTCTGAAAAATAGGTATTTGTGCAATAAATCAAGATTTAGAAAATAGATTGTATCAGTCATTACCATAAAATAATTAATTTTTCAGCCACATAAAGGACTCAATGCAACAAATTTTAAAGGAAACCCCATATCCAAGATAATCTTCTAATCCCTGTTCAAAAATATAATTGACAATAAACATTTAACCTTATAGTTGGTACTGAATTTATTGTTAATTGAATGGATTATTCCAGCTCATCCAAAACATCACACTAGGGCTGATAAAATCTTGACTTTGGAGTGAGGTTAACATAAAAATTATCTGTTGAAGTAGTATTTATTAATTAGAATTTCAATGCAATGGAATTGCAACTAAGATGAGCTTTGAGCTTCGCTTACCTGTCAATTGCATCAGGAAGCTCCTGGAGTTTGTTTCCCCCCATATCTAACCATTCTAGATTTGGCATGTTGAGAAGAGCTGAAGGGATGGTAGTAAACTGGTTCATGCACAGATCTATGTGTGAAAGCTTCTTTAAATCACTGAGCTGAAAAGAAGGGGAGATTTAATCCAACTTTGTGTGGCTGTTGACAGCAGTACAGCAATGCTCTAATAAGGTTGAGAAACATTAAAACTCATTTTGGAGCCAGTAAACACAGAACGGTTTTGAGTTACAATAGCTGATAGTACCTAACAATAACAGTTTTGCCTGGAAGGTAGGTAGGTTTGGAATTGATAAAGCAGCAGAACCTTACCTCCCACCTGGTGCTGAGAGCCCTAACTGCTGCCTACAATGCAGATATGCCCCAAGCCTCAAGAAAAAGAATTTTAAAGACAGCACTGTCCTTAGTATTTCATATTCCATGCAATATGCCATTTTTCGTTAGTCAAATATTTAGATTTTTATGTATCAAATTGCATGGATTGTACTTTAGAGTGAACCTTGACACCTTCCATGCTGTGAAGAATACTGCTCTGGCAAGACATTCTAAAAATGCAACATAGTGTCACAGCACCTCAGTCCTTTGGTGAAACCTGCCTTCAGGTGCTTTTGCAATGTTCAAGTGATACAAAGATGTTTTATGGCAGATCTGGTCCAGCTGTCTAAACACTGAATGCCACTCAAGTGCACATAACCAAAGCTTCACGGTGTTCACGTCGCCACAGTCTCCACAGGACAGAACGATGGATTTTCTACATGACACCATGCAACCTGTATCCACATAGATCTTGTAATTTCTGGATTTTGGTTAATAGTGTATATTTCCATTTGAAGATTCTATGTTGGCTATTTCTGTTTGGACTCACTCAATTTTGCAAGGCACTGATTGCTGTCAACTATTGCCATGACTGGTTTTTTAAATAAATTAAAACAAGTAAATATGGTTACATACTTGTCATGTCTATCTAAGACACTAATAGTTAAAGATGCAGGTCTCTCACATTTAGGTGAGTTCAAATTAAAGTTCCATAGTAGGTGAGTAGTTGCTTTTAGTCTCTCGTAATTGTTTTCAACATCTGAGAACAACAACTGTTGAACTCTGCACAGGCAATTGTATAAATCATACAACCCCTTTTCAGAGCTAGCTGTTCTGGTAAACATGCTTACAGTTGTGTCCTGGCATATGGTACAAATTTATACTCTCAAACACTTCTCTGTGCTAAGGCATCAGATTCTTAGTGGGGTAAATCAGTGAAGATAGCCAGCCTAAACAAATTGATGTGGAGTGTATCACTGCCCTCCCAGCACTGCCAAGTCATTTATCCGGCTGAAATAAAGACTGGCTCCTTCAGCTACTCAGGTATGTGCTGCTCATGTGGCTTCTATTTGACCAGTCACAGAAAGATTGGTCACATCAGTGTTTCTGGGGAGTACTGTGAAATCACAGTATCCCAGCAAATCTGAAAACAGAAGTGCAACATGTAATGATAATTGGCCTTGGATAAATTCAAAATAAGCATTAAACAAAACAAAACAGTCTGTCAAAACCTGAGGAGGAAGATCACAGATACTCCTGTTGACAGCCAGTTCCAGTCTTTCCAGATTGATGCAGTTACTTATTTCCTTAGGAACAGATTTTATTCTGTTGTAACTGAGAAGCAGTTCTTGGAGGCTGGTCAGCTGGCCTGCAGGGAGCACAAGTGAGAAATGTTCATGTTTATTCTATTTGAAGCACAATATTACTTGTTTTGTCTTATCCTTTTACTGTTATATAAATAACAGTTCTGTTATTTACATAAATACAGGATATTCTGTGTTCTCACAAAACAAAACAAATAAAATCACTGAACTGCAAATAGCAGCACTTCAGGACTCTTTAGTACAGAACTGAACTCTAGCTGAGTGCTTCAAGGAAAAACCCAAGCCCAAAAAATTATGACTAGTCTACTCATGCTGTGGACTCAGAAGATGAAGTCTGTTTTTCAATATCACTTTGCTAGCTGCATTCTGATGTCTAGTCCCTGCTGCACATACAGGCTCTTTATTTTGTCATGGGGAGCTTTCACAGAGAAATGTCTCTTCCATCCAGCCCCATTTTTAGTTTATAGGGAATCTCTGCTTTGGAGATCTCTGTCTCACTCTCAGATCCAAATAATCTGTTTTCTTACTATCCAATAGGATTATTAGACAGGCAAAGGGCACAAAAATGGCATATTTGTGCAAGACCAATTTTCTTAGAAAAGCAGCTTGAAAAAAAAGAAAGCACAGCTCACCAATTTCTTTAGGTACACTTTCAATTGAGTTGCGGGATAGATCCAGAACAACAAGGCTGTGAAATCTTCCAATAAACTGAGGAATTTTCTGCAAACTAGTTCTGTGAAGCTGCCATTCCTGGAGGTGGATTAGTTTCAATAAGCATGAAGGTAATGTCTACAACAAGAAATATGAATCAGAAGAAATTCAGCTTAGTATGCAAGACTAGAGGCTGAGGCAGAAGTTTTCTTTGGAACACTAACAGTCTGTCCTTAATCGACGTTGTAATGTGTAGGTTACAAAATGTATCCTGATAACTGTTTTCTAAAATATGCTAAAAATAGCAAGCATAACTGATACTACTTTAATATCAGACATATTTGGAAAAAGTTTATATTTTATAAAGGTTTACATCAATATATCAGGAAAAGGTTCTCCCCCAGGGGGTGGTTGGGCAGTGGAACAGGCTCGCCAGGGCAGTGCTCACAGCATCAGCCTGACAGAATTCAAGAAGCATTTGGACAATGCTCTCAGGCACGGGGTGTGACTCTTGGAGATAGTGCTGTGCAGAGCCAGGAGTTGGACTCTATGAACTCAGCATATTCCATGATTCCATGATCCTGAAGTGAACACCAATGTGGATTGTCATTCTGAACACCAATTTAGCCTCCCAACTTTTGGCTCCAAAGATTTAGATGCCTGCACTTCTCTCACTGACAAGTTTCAGGCTTGTTTTTGTTTGTTTGTTTCTCTCTTTTTAAAAAAAATTAAATATAACTGAAGTTATAAATTATGGAATATAAACTGCTCTAAATAGATTTTTTGCACATGAAGGGAGATCTAAATTCTATTTCCTCTTCTGTCAATAAAACAGTGAGCAGCTGAGAGCAGAACAGCTGAGGGATAAAAAAACTACAGTGTCTGTATGCAAAGAGTTCTGAACGAGGACCACTGGCCTGCAGACCAGCAGAGTATGGCTGGGTCTGGCTGTCACGTTCTCACTGGCCTCAACATGGGCTAATTCTCATCACTTTCTAGGAGCTGGTCTGTGCGTTTCTGCATGGCTCAGAGACTGCTGGCCTTCACTCTGCCAGCTTTAACAGCATTCCCCTGTGCATGAGAAACAACAACAGTGTTCTGCGAATCTACAGGCTTGTTTTCACTCTTAGATAGAGAAAATAAACAATAAGAAATATTTTCATGCACCCAAATACAGAGGGTTTTCACCTTGATACATTTCAGTAGTTCTGGTGTGTGAATGTTAAATGAGAATTTACATAATGAAAATCATAATTTGCAGTGTAAATAATTTCTAATGCAGAAAAGCCTTTTGAGCTTTGTTTTTATGGAGTAATGCTTAATATTCAGGACTGAAAAACACCCAGCTTGCTTTTACACTCACAACAGTGTGTCCCAATTCACTGTTAGCAAAGCACAGTGAGTAGTTAATAGAGAAAAAATAGTACCACTCTAAGTGTAAAGTTGTAAATAGTAGTTTTCTAATGCATCAGTCATTCAACCCAAGCAGCATTCATTCCTACCAACACTACCTTCCATTCTTCTTCCTCTATCCTTAAAATTGCTCTTCCACCTTCATTAATAACTTTTTCTTTGAGCTTTGCTAAAGCAGCTCTCTCCTCCCAGACAAGCAGTAGCCTACAAGGGAAAGAAGATCTGCCAGTGGTGCCACAATGAATACAGTCAATAATTACTATCCTATTTTCTGGGAAAAAAAGAGACAATTACCTTATTGTCAAATAACACTATATCTGGATGCTAAATATACTATTAGTTGGGGAGAAGACAAGCACTTAATGTTCATCTGAGGTAATTTATAGGAATTCTGTTTTACAGTTCTTCAAATTTACATTCAGAAGGAGGACATAATTCAATTTCAACATGTTGCAGAAGGGCCACAGAATACAAAGTCATGCGGAATTAAGTTCCAAAGCACATGTTGAAGCAGTCTCCTAAAATGAAAGCCTTCCATTCCACCACATATAAGTGCAACAAAATAAGGTCAATCAGCTTCTTTTAGCTTGATTTCCAAAGGGGACCTGAACAAGAATTACGACAATTAGGCTAATTCTCTTTCTTTCTGCTTTGTATTTTCCATTAGTAACTTTTGAATTTGTTGTTCCATTTCAAACACATCTGATAAATTAAGAGTTCCAAAAATAGAATGCTAAATTTCTTCAAATTTCATAAAATGGCTGGCCAGACAGAAGACCAAGCAAGCCTGTTGATGCCTCAATGGAGACAGAAGCACAACAAATTAAATCTTCACTGCTTAGAATATCTACAGAGCAGAGGATTTTAGTATCTGAGTTCAGGGGATTTAGTCTATACACTAATATTTTTATCACAGACACTAGATAAATTCTAATCACTGGGAATCCTGCTGGAGTAACAACTAAAGAATCAGAGTCTGGATGAATTTGAAGAAACCAATTACAGTCTTCTGAAATGTAACATATGGTCTAGCTTTTCACATACTTAAAGATCTACAATTTACCTACCTTCCTGCAGACCTCTGCCTGAATTCCTTTTCTTTCTGTAATTCTTCATTTATCTTGTGTATTCTGACTTCCCAGAGTGTCTTCACAGCAGTGAATGTTCCCAGGCAAACTGCAGTTTCAGCCATGATCCTTTACATGTTCAGATTGGGTCACAGGAATCTGACTGAATTTCAGGCTCAATGCACCACCTCATGTATCAGTTATCAGACGGGGACAGTGATGTGAAAACTAAAATACTGCAATACCCACTTCAGTATGTTATCAAGTTAGTTAATGTAAAGAATTGACAGGGTTTTATCTACTGCTTTCTCTTTATAAAAATGGATAATTGCACCTAGTTAAATTTTCTTATAATAAGAAATGGTATTTTTGCAGTCTCTGCATTCTTATTCAGTGAACAAGTGCTTCTCTCAGTTCCTTCCAATGGTAGGTTAAGTATTGACCTTAATCATTAAATGCAGATTTGAGTACTCATTCCCATCCCAGGAAGAAATTTAGCTGTTACCTGCAATCTAAGGCAGTTAAATTCTGATAGCTGCATTCTGGCACCTACCTGATATAAATACTTGCAACTAAAGGAGTTTTGCACTTCACAAAAACTGAACTGTTCCTGGAAATTAATTAGTATACTTTATTTGCATTCATTTTCTTCATGGCTTGACTCGTTACAATGTATTTTATAGTTAGTAATGCATTACCTTTAGGAAAAGGCTTTTAAATCCTTCTGATTTCTCCTTGAATGTTTGTGTAGTCCTACTGGGTGTCAGAATGCACATTTAAAATTAAATTCACTCTAAAGTTTTGAAGTTATCTATCTCAGAGAGATCATTAACACATATTGTCCTGAAGAGCAGCAAAATAGGATACTCACTCATCCTAATCAGTGCATCCCTCTAAAAATCATTCTTATTTTCATTACTGGAGCCAAGATGCTGATATTCAGATAAGCTTGCAGGGCTAAACTTCATGCCAGCAGCAGTGTACTCTGAACACTGATGATCTGAATGCTTCCTTTCTAACGTTTACTGATATTTGTAGGGGCAAGTAAGAAAAATATCTTATATATGCTTCAAACTAAAAAAAGTAAGGATAACTTCCTTCCAAAGAAGCAGGTAGTTAAGAACAAAAGGGGAATTTCATGTCTTTTCATACATGTATTTCCCTACAATAATTGCTGCAGGTCTGTCTTTTAGAACCAATCCTTTCTTTCATTTTTTTTCCTGTTACAATTTTGTGTGGCTTGGATAAGCCACAATTGCTTAGTGACCATTTTTGTGTTGAAACTGTCAGTCATTCTATTTTATGTTTACTATGTCTTTTGCTAACATACTTATTTGTAAAGTCTGATTATACTGAAATCAAGTTAAAATGTGTAGGCAAATAAAATGTAAAATGTCAGGATTGCCTCCTGCTGCAAAGACAGCATAAAAATCAAACTATAAAGCTTGAATAAAGAAGAATCTGGTCTAATACATTAATATTTATGATTCTTAGCTGTTCTCTGTTAGTTAAGGAGAAATGGCAGGATTTGAGAAGTGACACAAATGGCAACCCCAGTGTGGCACAGTGCAGTCTAGCCTTTGGGTTCCTACAAAGGGATTGGATTTGATCCTGTGAAGAGAGGACTGTATCCTCCTTCCCTCTCCCACATAAATGTGATCACATTTGCTAATTTGAAGGATTAGCTTCTCTTTCAGTGGTCATCAGAGTAACTACCCTTCCCCATCCCCATCCCAACATACAACAGTAATGCTATGTATGCATGAGGCTTTTTTCTCAAGTTAGTGGTTACAATTCAAACTGTATGATTTTTTCAAGATTAAATTTCTACTGAGATCAAGTGATTAACTAATCTATCATTTCCTGCTGTTTAGAGACATTTTTTGAACTACAAGCCTTTTTAGGTAGAAAACTAGAAATCTTTTTATATAAATCGTGCAGAGAAAGAGACATTTGTTAATAGTTGTACTACTAAACCCAGTATCACACTGTACAGTCAAACCAATACTTATTTCTCATAAAGCTTACTCTGGGCAACTCGTTTGCTGTGGAAAGTGTATTATTCAACAAGTACTGCCTTAGAACCACGAAATATCAAAGGGCCTAAGTATATGACTATTTTCAGGAGGATTTCATGATATAACATGATTACCATCAAAGAGTTCTTGTTCTTAGATCTTACTATTTGTCAAGAAAATAAAAACCATAATAATCATGCCATCACCATCAACAAGTCAGAAGTGAATTCCCGAGCATAGCTGTAAAACAACTGCAAATTCACTCCCAAGTGATCAGATCTCCCATAAACTTTGCCTCCAAGCATCAGAAAGAGTTTAACAACAACTTACCTCGATTATTTGGTGTTTTCAAGGATTTTCTGTGACTCACTTCTTTCTGGACAAGAGCGGAGATAAATTATGAATCTTGTGTGTATTAGCAAAGCCATTTAAAACCCTCACTCAGACTCCAATGCAATGTCAGTCTAGTTCTAATTTTAACCTATGCTGAGAATAGAAGGCATCACATGAGGCCCTTTTGCAACCCGCCCCCCAAGCATTTACCACTGTTAAAGTCTTCCCAGCTTGCAGAGTGTGACTGGGCTCCCCTAAACTGGACTCCCTTTAACAGAAGTTTAAAAATTGTGAACAAGTAGAACAAAGGAGTACTTGTTATGCTACACAATGAGTTTGTTTTCAATTAAAAATGACAATTAAAAATAAGAAAGGCTAGTATTGAATTAAAAACTGCTTTCTTTAGTAATGTTTCTCTGCAAGGTAACTGAGCTTCAAAGTGCTATTAAACAGCAACATTGACTAAACAGACTAGAAAAACTATTACATCACTAAGTATTTTACTCATTACTTTTGCCCATGCTGAAGAATTTTAGTGCAAATTATCAAAATCCAGACAGAAAAGTAATCTTTACAGGATGTGCAGAGGGGTTATTACTCACCCCTTTTCATGCTTCCAATCATGAAACATATTTAACATTCTATTTCTTCAAATAGCCCTTGGAGAAGATAAAAGGAGAACAAGCCTGTCAGAATCTTTTTCTTCAATCAAATGGAAACAGAGACAACAATAATCACAAATCACTATTTGAGGCAGAAGCCATAAAACTGGATAGTTCTAACCAACTGCACTGGAGTATAAAACGTGAAGATGAAATTTTAAAAGTATCATTAATTTGGTTGTAACTCTACCACACAGAACTTTAAAACAAAAAAAAACCCCAACCCTCTCCAGGCCACAACCAACTAAATACATGAACACCAGTACCTACTGAAAAAGACACTAAGTACTTTATCTTTCAATCCTCTCCTTGTGTAAGTAAAATTATTCTTTCTTAAATACTTCAAAGTAATTTTATTGCTTTCTTTCATATACTTGTATTTTCTCAATTTACTTTCTCAATGGTCATCAGATTAAAAAATATCCTAAGCCTTTAGACTAAGCCCTTACCACAACAATATATTTGTAGGAAAGAAGACATTAGGCTGTATTCTTTTGGTAGCCTTGAGTACAGGATATTCTTTAGGGTAAGAAGAAAGAGTTTGAGTCACTTGTACAGGATCGCCTGCATAAAATTCACAAATAAAAAACAATATTACTACAATTCTTTGTGGCTTTATATTTTTTATTAGGAATAAATAAGTCTGATAAAAATGAAATCGGTGATAAGCATGATATATTAGTCAAACTTTGCAGGAAATGACCTTTATATAAAAGACCCTTATACCACAATAGAAATATTAATAGCACCTTACATGGATGCTCCACACTCCCCCTCCTACATTACCAGCTTTCCTCTTATTCAGTCTCAGCATCATGGATAGCAGGGATTCTGTCTCTGTAGCCTGTCTCACATCTTCACAGCTAAATGCAATAGACAACTTTGGTCTACGATTTTGGAGAATGCTCCTGTTTTTGATATATCTAAAAAAAGGAGAAAATGTCCATTTTTTGCATTACAAATTCATTTTTAAGGCTATGTAACTGTCTTTTCTTGTGTCTGTATGAAACTTGTGTCTAGAAGATATATTTATATCCAACAGTTTTCTTCATATCTCCCATTACATCACCAGTGCAATCCTCATGATCTGTTTAGTTTAGCTTAAAGCCACGTAACAGTTTTCTGCTCTAAAGGCATTAACTTGAACCTATTCATTATGTGCCTCGTATCTGAGTTTGAGAAGTCCTTATGTCACACAGTATTTCTAATGTCCCTTCTTTGTTCAATCTGATTAATCTGTTAAATTATAGTACCTGAATATCAATAACGCAATGCAAGCTTTTAGATTGTGATCAGCTTACTGTCAGGCTTACCTAATTACAAAATAATAAAACAAGATCCTTCCTTTTTTATTTTGTTTTCTCTTTCTTTCTCGTTTGGTTTTAACAGCCAGATGCTTTCTATAAGAAACAAAAATAACTGGAAAGCATTAAGGACTGAAACTACTTTCAGCCTTTAAAAATACAGGATATTCTACAGAGTATTAAGGCCTCGACAGTTATCAATCAGTGTTGTCAGTAAGCATTTGAATAATTAAGGCCTCTTCATTCATAGTTTGATAAAGAGTACCTGTGCAAGTACTTGCCAGGAAAAAGTGGACTAGCAAAAGACTTAAGAGGTTTACTCAGTTAAACAACAAAAAGCTCTCTGGACATCTTAGAGCAGAAGCATTAAAGGCATTTTATTTGTATATGATTTTTGCATAATCCCTTTTGGGAATTCAGATATTACTTGTTAAAATAAATGTACGTGTCCAAAATGGAAGAACTGTGAGTATTCCCCTCCAAAATTCCCCTTCAGATTATAAATACTGCAGGTGTAGAGCAGTGGCACTAAGTCACACCAGCCTGACAATCACTCTTATTGTAAAAGGCAAAATAAAGATATTCCACCACCATATTCAGAAGCTGTGACCTATTCAGTTTGACAGTCTGCTGTAGAAGAAATTACAGCAATACTAATTAAAAGAAGTAACAACAAATTGAGACTGATATCAGCTGTTGAGAACTTTTAACCACATAACATTATTATATAATGCACGTAGCAAAGGGCACATGTTAGCAGAGACAGCTTTTATAACTATTCAGTCTAATCCACAGAGTTTGAAGGCATATTCTAGCCATGATTTCCTTTATTTAAGGTCCAGCAGCATCGAAGCAGGGTTCTCCAAGTAAGATTTCCACAAGTTAGAAAACCGGGCCATTGTAGCTCCATCAATGATGCGATGATCGGCTGACCAACTCACATTCATTATTTGTGCTTTAAATACTTCACCTTTGCCATTAAACCGAGGAAGAACCTAAAAGTCAGAGGAGGGACAAAACCAGAAATATTAACTACTTTCATTAGCAAATCTGTATTTTTTTGTTCTTGTTAATTTGCTGATCTAAATTTAAACATTTTGCTGAATTAGACAGACAGCAGTAGCACCATGCTAAAAACCAAGACCTTTCCATTACTGTTTGTGCTGTGGATTAGAATATATTGCAAGCCTACATAATAAACAGTCATAGCCTGTTTCCACCATAATGGAAATACTGAAATAGTAACAGCCTTTCCTGACTCAAAAGTTTCTTCCTGAATAGTTTATTGCACTGTTAGTTCTCAAAGTGGCAGTTTCCTTAAAGCATCTCTAAAAAAATGCTCAGAGGAAGCACATAGAAGAAGTAATTTCAGTTAATATTAATTTCATTTCCAGCATGGAGCTCAAATGTCTATATTAAAGAATTAAGCCTGAAATTCAGAAAATATAAAACTGCCTTCACATTCAAAATTCTGTATGTATTCAGCTATCTGGCTCATTAAATTAAACTTCATTTTCAGAATACTTCTCAAGTTTTTTCCCTGATGATAGCAAAATTGCTACTGCCATGCTGTAAAACTTGTAAAACTATATGTACATCTTTTCTTAGTAACCAGAAGGCCAAACATAGATTGAGTGAAATATAACAGGATTCTAGAAAATGAACATGAACCTTTGGCCTAAGAGACTTCTAATTAAACATTTGGTGTCTGCATAGTCATCCAGAAACACCACAAACTTTTCAATCATGACCTGTGCAGTTTCTCTGCAACAAAGGGAGACTCCATGTTCCATTTTAATGATCTTAGCTAACATTCAGATCACTGAGATAAAGCTAATATACCTGTATCTTTCCAAGTGCTCCAATAGCTACTTCAGGAGGTAGTATCACTGGTTTGGCATAAGTGCCACCAATCTAGAAAAGAAATATGTGGGGATATTATTCAAAAAATTTTTTTAAAGCAGATTGCCTTTTGAATTAATTGCTACAGTTTTTGTTCTTTGCATATTAAACTTCAGTAAAGCTTGCACGTCAGAAGCAGATTTCAGATGTAGCTCTCATTTTTCCTGTACTTACTGTGCCAATATTTGAAAGGGTGAATGTTCCCCCAGTGAGGTCACTTGTTCCCAGCTGGCCTGCAGAGCCCAAGGACTGTAGGCGATTTAATTCCACAGCAATGTCAAACACACTGCAGACTTGAACATTTTTCACGTTTGGGACAATTAAACCTTGCTCTGTGTCCATTGCAACTCCAATGTTGTGTGAAGCCTGCAACAAGTGTCAGTAACCAGACATTAATATAAGCTGTCAACATAAGATGTATCTTACATAAAAAGACACTTAAATGACATTTTCCTTATTTATCTTTTTAACCTGAAAGTGCTGTATTTAGTAAGCAACTCCTGCATACAACTTTGACAAGAGAAAAGGATGTAATTTTTTTACTATTACATCTGCAAACTGTAAATTGATGCGGACAATTTCACCTTCAGAGAATACAAAGTCCTGGAATCAATTTCACACTGAAAACATTGCACTTTAGGATGTTCATATGTGTAACAAAACATAGATAGCAGATTTTAGAGAGAACACTAAAATTACAAAAAAAAAAAAAGAAACTAAGTTGCTTTTCATTTGTTGGAAGGAATATGAGGATTCTGAGAGATATTTATAAAACAGCACAAAAAGAGTTTGTATTGCAAAGAGCAAATACACATCACTTAAAGAAAATAGATATTGGCTGTCCAGATGCATCAATCCAGCAGCTTGTATGAAAATGATATAACTTCTATCAAGACTGTACTTTAATAAATAAGGGTTGAGTGTTGGAACAGCAGAACCACTGTGCCATTACTCAAAAATTGTTGTATTAGATTTGAAATGTTCTCATTTTAAAAGCTTGGCCCATATTCAGGTGAAAAATAGGAAATCAGTATATCAATACGCATTTTTGAGGCAAGGCTGAATAACAAAGCAACTCTTATCTACAAACTACTGAAATAAGACCAGTAATAAATCAAATCTAGATCTCAAAATCTGAACAGACAAATTATTTTTCTGCACAACACCATAATTTTGGTTCTTATAATTAGCTCAGGCATTCTGAAAAGCCCCTGTTAGGCACTACTTTACACTTTCTGCTCACAACATTTATCCATAGTTTACAAACCTTATATGTGACATTTTGACAGTTCTCATCCAAAGAAGCATTAAGAATGGGATACTGCAACAATCCCAGAGAGGCTGCCTGGTTAAATACAACAAAAGGAAACAAAATAGAGTTTTATATTTTATAACCAGAGAGCTCCATGGGAAAGAAGTAATGGTAACAGAAAATTTAGATTAATAACAACATAGAATGAGTGCTTAGGTAGCACTCTGAGTGCAACAGCATTATGAGAAGTTTCAGACTAAGCTGTGCATTCGCTGCAGTTTAGGCAGCGCATCAGCCTTCAGTGAGGCCAAGAGCTGGAAATGGAACCACAGCAGCTAAATGAGTGCGACTGCCTGCTCTTCTGAACAATAGAGGGGACAACAGTGAGCGACCTAAGGGATTCATTAGCAGTACAAAGATTATAATAGTAACATCAACAACAACGATGATGCATTTCATATGAGGTTCATTTCAAAGGAGCTCAAAAAATACTGACAATTTCAAAAATTTGTTTTGTGCAATGCAAACACCTAGTGATGCTTCCTTCCATATGAAATGAGGCTGAAGGCACTCTATCCTTTCCCACTAATATTTCAAAAAATTTCAGTGATATTGCATAACCCTAGCTGCAGTTCCAACTGTAAATTGATAAGTGGCTCAATAAACAAAAAACAAGTTTAAAGTTTTCTTGTGATCTGCCATAACTCAGATGATACAGAGGTGCTCCAAACTTACAACAGTCACTGAACAGATTTTGGCAAAAGCTGTGTAAGTACTCCCTACAGGGCTCTGCTGCATGCCTCACCTTTATGAAGAAAGGCATAAAGGAAAGTTTAACTCCACGGAGTTCGGCTAGAGGTTTCAGCTCTTCTCGCAGCTGAACAAGTTGAGTCAAATCAATCTCATCACAATAACCAAAGTGGGGGATCTTCAGGGCTGCACTCATAGTCTTTACCATGGCCTTCTGAAAACCTGGAAAATATTGTCTTCTTAAACCAACAAAAGGAGCTGTGAAGTTATGGTGAAATGTCATCCATTTCCATTAAACAAATTACACAGCTTACAAAAACCAAACCAAAGCCAAACCATAACCAAAAAAGAACAGGGTAAAGAGCACTTATTGAGTTATTCAGTTCACAGAACTCAATTTTGATGACTGTAACACTTCAGACTATATTACTGCATCTGTCTCCTATGTATGCATGAATTTGAAATCATAACATGATCATCTGCATTACTCTTTCCAGCCTCTGCAAATAAACACTGCTGGAGAGGCAAGCAAAAAACTTTAATCTTTCCCTTTTAATGTGATTTTTTGTTATTTTAGTGTCTTTTATGGCACTGTTCTCCTGAACAAGTGTGAATGCTATTCACATAATAGTGCAGTATGCTATTATTAAGCACTGATAGACCCTTAAATTCACTGCACTTTGTCACTAATTGCATAATGATCCCTACCGTGACAAATCCATGGTCCAGTATTCCTGTTTCAGCATACATTTGAAGAATGAGAAAGTGCAATTTGCAGTCCAACTCCATCCAACCAAAACATGAACAAATATTTCATAAAATAATTTCAGCAGAGATGCTTCTTATAGAGAATGTTTTCCTAAATGCTCACTTGCATAACAATAACATGAAACGCTCCCATCAAAAGGAATCAGATTTTCACAGAGCAGTATTTACTGGTAGCCTACTGTGACCATGGTCTCCAGACTTTATATTTCATGATTTACCTGTTACAGGTTCAGTTTTATCTTTTCCTGAAAATGCGATGGGTCTGGAAACAGGGACAGGGATTTTGCGTGCTTTGTCCTTTGGAGCAGCTGGCACAGTCTCTGTTTTCCGCAGAGGTGGGACGATTTCAGCCTTCGGTGATGGAGGCAAAATAGCTCCTGTTTGTTTGGCCAAGTAGTTGAGTATATCTTCTTTAAGGATTCTGTTATCTTTCCCTGTCCCAACAACTTCACTCAATTTAATCTGAAAAGTATGTAACAAGCTGTGACACTTCAGTTTTACAGCACTATAAAAAATACCTTATATTGTGAGCTAAGGTTAAAACTACTCCCATTTCCGATCCAACATATTTGCAGTTTTCTTTCCCTTTCTAAAATTTATTAGGTATTCAACATTGTTCAAAGCATCCAAAAGTCCCACTAGTCCCACTATGTTTGATTGCATACTTCAAGGAGGAACTAAGAATACTATTAACCTCTTAATTACCTCACAGGATCAATAGTGAAATATTCTTTCGAGTTAATTCTCTCCTAAAAATGCATCATACACTTTCAAAACCAATGGAATATTCACAGGGAAAAAAAAGGCATTAGAAAGGCATGTAAAACATCATCTAGTATATCATCTGCTCTAATATAAATCTAAAAAACAAAACAAGGCTTTTTTTTTTTATTTTTCCCTCCTTCTTTCTCTGTAGAGATTCTCAGGAATCTCCTCTGATAGTTTCTAATTTTTATTCTAGAAAGGTCTTCTCAATATTCAGCCTAAAGCCTCCCAGCTGTGTTTTAAGCCCAGTAATTGTTTTTCTATCCACCATAAGCATCAGAAAGCACAATCCTCTTCATTTTTACAAGTTTTCACACATTTAAAATGTATTTGAAAACAAGTGTTTCATCTAGATCAGTGTTCTTCTAGTCAGTCAAACTGCCATATAAAAGCTGGGTAGAATGCAGCAGGACCTTATTCAGCAAACTTACATTGTTCTCCATGGCCAGGCGACGAACTGCAGGGGTTGCTAGTGTTTTGTGACCTTTTATCTCTTGGTGAGTGTGCTCTTCATGAGACATAGGAGGTGTTTCAACAACATCTTCTTCTGGAGCAACACCTGCAAACAAGATGTAAAAAATTAGCTTTACTACATTATAAGCATATGTTGAATTCCCACTTCAACCATTCTGTGATTCTGTGACAGCTTTAGTTTTTACAATTTACTTTGAGTTAATGTGGAAGGGGAACACAGCTTGCTAAAGGCTGCTGCTTAAGCTAAATATTCAATAGGAAATGTTTAGGATATTTTAAACTCTAATAAAATACCACAACTTTCTCTACTCAAATTTTTTGACTTTATAAAGGGAAAAAAATCTTTTAAGATTTTCATGAGGAAAAAGTAAGCGTCTCTGTCACTGATTGTTTTATGAAAACAAACAAACTAAATAAGGAACAACTCTTGTTTAATTAAAAAAAAGAAAATTAATTTATTGGCAGAAAAAAAATTAAAAAAAATAAAGTTACAAAGTTAAAATCCAATTAAAGTAACAGTAAAAACCGGGAACCAGAGATCAGAGACTCTTGTGGCCAAAAAGGCTCTCTGCCCAGGACAGAAACCTGCAGCGCTGGGTTTGTCCTAGCTATTCCGGGACCAAAAGGTACTTAATCCAAGCTCTAAAGAGTTTGAGGGAGATACCACAGCCCCAGCCTCCAGTCTCTGCCAGTCAGGACTGGAAAGAGCCTGCTGCAGTCTTTTTGCGCCCTCTTTTATTCCCTCTTGGCCACGCCCAGAACCGCCCACAGCCCCGCCCACACGGCAGGCGATAATTGGTTGCTCTCCTGGTGATGTCAAACCCACCCACCAATGGCTCGTTATGTGGGCGGGGACAGCCCCTTAGTGATATCACTGGGGCTCAAAGGCTGGAAAAACCCTCATTAGTATTCAGCCTTGCCTCGGAGCCCAGTTGCGGTTCAGGGTTCTGAGCTAAAAATAACTCCTGACCACTTGTGGGGGTCTGATGGCCCTGTGATATGCCAAACTTAAATCCAAGTTAACCGAGGTAGAACAACTTTAAAACACTAAATAAATTCACAATTCTTTTCAAATCATCAACAAGTCACCGAGAAGCAATAAAATAACCTTTCCAATAAGAGGGGAGGAGGAGGGAAGATCAAATAATATTTTTTACAAACAAATTGTGTTCTACTAGTGCAGAACTCCAAATTAAAAGGAAAATGACACTTAAAATCAACTTAAAGCCTTTTTGGAAGGAAGAAAAGTTGCCCCTACTCGAAAGGAAATTTAAAGACGGGCAACTGAATATTATAAAAGTTTTATCAAAATTAATGGGGGTGAACTTAAGATTTGGTGACTGTAATAAATAAAAAGGGGTGGTATCTTATTTTTATACAATAAATAGAACTTGGAGATATCTAACTTGGGATAACAGGAACAAATGGAGGAACATCACAACAGTTTTATAACTGGGGAGTAATTAACAATTAATTCCTTAATTAAAAAACTTAACTCCATTAACAATCTAACACCTGGTCACTGGGCAACAATTAATATGAGAAAGCCAATTATGAATTTTTATAAATAACAAACATAAAATATGCAAGAAAAAAGAAATGGCTTACAATACCTTTTGAAGCATCAATTTCAATGTCCACTAGTGGTTTTCCAACAAAAGCAATGTCATCTATGCTGTAATGGAGTTTTCTAATGACGCCATCGTAACGGCTGGTGATAGTAACAGAGGCTTTATCGCTCTGTACCTCACAGATGCTGTCAAACTGAGACACACTGTCCCCTTCCTTTATGTACCTAGGAGGCGACACACAGGCTACTGTGAAACACAGTCACTGTAAGTCTGTTCTGCGTATTCCTTTGCTAAGTTCAGTAATATACATCCCCACAACATGGAAACGCATTCCAGGTGAGAAGACAAATTCTCATTTGGGTATGTTTGCTACAGGCATTTTGCCTGACTGCTGCAGAACCCTTTGCTGGGTGAAATGACACAATGATTATGAATGTCATTATACACACATTACATTTACTTCAGTAAAGCAGAGTTTCCCCGTCAGTTTATAAAGCATCTAAAAATAAGAATGAGCCCAGCTTAATCTGAATGCAACAAAGTTCTTAGTTTCAAATTGTCAGAAGTATATGATCAGTTTCAGAAAAGAGATGTACGGTGGGGAATGCTGTTTTCCACGCAGAGGTATCTGTACAATGAACAAGGCCTTTCAGCACTGCCTTCCTTCACTGTACACTTTGATTTTATTTAATCCATTAATCACTGGCTTTTTACAAACAATTTAAAAGTTCAAATCTTTTACTAAAAGCAATAGAGAAGGGTTATAGAATACAGTTATGTGGATATTCTAGACTAGTCATTTGTTTCTAAAGCTCAGTCTAAGTAAACATAATGAAAGACAGGCCTCCTGAACTCAAAAAAAATCACTGAAGGAAAAGCCTATATACAGGTGCATCCCATTCCTTCCACTTTTTCCACTCACAAATATACCAGATTGCAAATGAACAAAACATAAAGCTCAGTATGTACAAGGTTGTAAAATATGGAAAATGAAACCTGAAAAACTTCACTAGTAACGCAGAAAATATTCTCAGACAACAAACTGGTAATACAGCTAAAGCTGCTAAACTACCTGCTGATTTCTTAGTGGATTTCCAGGAAAGCAGAGCTTACCATTCTTTTACAGTCACCTCCGTAATTCCTTCTCCAATGTCAGAAAGCTTAAACTGTACAATTTGGCCACATGAAACTTGAAACAGAAAATAGGAAAATATAGCATGTTTAGTATTAAATACAAGATATCAGGCAGAAAAATCTGAATGCATCAGAAATAGTCTACATACCAGCCATATGCAAATCTCTAACATAACACTCATAAAATAGCAAATTAAAATAAATTATTTTATTATGAAAAGGATTACCAGCAGATGTTCTGAATAATCGCTGTTGATGACTAAACTTGAGGGCAGATTTGTCAAACACGCACATATATTTTGATTTTATAAAGCGAATGCTGCTGCACGATCTAACGCGATGAATGCAAACCTGGGGAGAAAAGTCTCAAGGGTTAATACAATGGACTGAGGATGCAGAGCTCATTTAATATTCCTGATGTAACAGTAATACTGAAATAGTTTCATTCTAGTCTATATAAGAGAAGTTCTTATGGAAACACAATTACACTGAATACATTCTTGAATATGCAATAACCTTTACATTAGCCAAAGCTTTGCCAGTTCTTTAACTTCTGCCACTAACACAACACATGGGGAGATCAAAGCCACAGTGACATAACCAATTAACAAAAATTATGACAGGATTTGGTGAGTGATTCACTGCTATTGTTTCTCTCACAAACTAGCTTAATCAGGACAGGCACACAAAAAGCACACATACTATCAACTACATCAGCCATCTGAAATATCCCTATCCAGGATAAATGCTGGAAGGTTTCCCTAGACTGCAGGGAAAACCAGCATATTTTCCTTCATCAGTTCTTATTCCCATCAGAGGTGGATCAGAAGTATTAATCAGAAAGGAAATTCACACCAGAGGGCACAAGAGAGTTGCCCTTTCATTTTTGTTCCTATATAGGAGGCAATCATCTTCAAATAAACATCATCTTAAATCAGCTTCAATGATATTTTGTAAGAACTGGGCATAAGATGGTTTCCTTTTATGGCTACAATTACATTTATTCAGAAATCAATTTAAAAGGGTCTACAGAATTTTCTGAAAGATTCTCCAGACAAAACTTCATGCTTTAAAGCATCATGTAATAAGTCATGATTGTGATCAAAAGCAAAGCTGGTAGCGCTTGCATTGACATAAACAATATTATGTATTTTATTAATCTCAACACAAGTTAGTTCAGACGCATTCTTATCTAGTAAAATTTATTAAATTTAATGTAATTCTGGTGTTATATTGTCTTAAGAGTGCCGTAAAATTTATAAAAATAACAATTTCTCTGTAGATACTATCTCTAACTTATTTAGAGATATGAAAAAAATTCAGGTGCTACAATGTACCTCAAGTAGCTCAAAACTGTAAAATTTAGAAATTATCTTCTTAGAGGAGCCAGAAAACAGCACACCTGCATGGGAAAGTTCATTTTAACTTCTTGTTTAAAAAATCCTTTCAGTAATTACAGAGCATAGGAAACTTCCTGTTTCCCTCCCCACACCCCAAACTGTTCAACTATTTGCTATCACATTTCACTCTTTAAAAAGTACATTATTCAGCAGGCCATACAATTCTGAACTGACAATGTACTCATTTTCTGTATTATTTAACCTAGCACTGCAAGTTATATTTAATATCACCTTTCTTTAAGGAACAAACATTTATACAACACAATCTATCATAATGGACACAACACATATCACATGAGTTACCTTTCAGTTGCCTGCTACTAATATCATACCTACTGATTTAGAATGAGTATTTGTCTAATTCCTATAACAAGCAAACAGAAAATCTTTTCATTAGTCCTCCAAACAACTTTCCATATTCAACAATCAGGTAACATGGCAATTTTAAGCTACGAAAAATCATATTTTAGAAATACATTTAAAGTTCTCATTAAATTGCAAAACTGGTATATAACATACATCTTCACAATCCTATTTCTCCTATTTTCTCCTATTTTTAATTCTGGGTTTCTTCCTACTTGAAGTGTACATGTTTACATAAAAATGTTACTGAAAATTTGTTCAACTAGACCTTTTTGTCACAAAATTGCAAAAACTCTCTTTTCTCTTTATGTGACCCTAAATGAAAAACATTCAGTATTTACCTGTGAAGATGATCACAAGGAGCACATCAAATCTCTGAACTATTTCTAAATGTGAAGTTTCACAAAGATTTCCATGTGTTTTTAACCTTTGGTTACCAAAGCAGGTACTGAATTAGTAATGTCACTGCCAAAGAAAGAGACTGGTGGTGTTACAGAAGAGTTACCATGCTGTTTCATATTGTATCTGTAGGAATAATTCAAAACTACTACATTTTTAAAAACGGAATCTTTCTGGTTTTCAGTTTTGCACATTCTCTACCAAAAAATTGGTGTGCTGGTATATTAAAGTAATAATACAGTACACAATCTCTTCACAGAACAGTGTTCCTTACTAACAAGGAAATAATTAAAATCCATTAAACAAAGAGACTATGCTTAGAATTTCAGCATTTAATCACCATAATACTGGTGTAATGCCAAATAAGGAAATAAAAATGGCATATAAAAGACAAAATTATCTCTAATATCCATAGCATACCCATCTACACATTTGGATGTCTGGAAAGATCTATCAATAAACCTCAAACATAACTGCTGGTACTGAGCTTGTTAATGTCACTACTATTACACTATACAGCAATTTAAAGGCAATAATGCCACAGCAAGGTAATACCTTTCCTGTGCAAGTCTTCTAGGGACTCTGGCAAAAAGGAACTGAACACCCACTCAGTCCCTTGCTGGCACTGAGGCCACACCAGGCTGGCTGACAGAGCTGTGGTTTGACCCGAGCCAACAGGGGAGCTGACTTGCTCCTCAGGTTCAGCTTTGGTTGTTTCCTTAAAAACAAGCCAACTCTGGTTTTCTAAATTACCACTGATCCTGAAAATGTATGCTGGCCTCAGAACAAAATATTTTTAAGCAGCCTGCAGAGAACTGATTACCTGATGATGTAACACTAAATTTCCAAGTCAAATTGAACAGTTCATGCCCACAGGCAATGACTGCATTAAAGGATACTGCCCTGCTGAACTCTCTTGACTTCTGTCCCATTGAGTCATTTTAATGAACATTTCCTCACATTTAATCTGTTTTGCATACATATTCTATATTTCCAAATATATAGTTACCTATATACTAGATTAACATCCCTCGTAACATGTTTTAGTCCGATGTCATCCCTTATCTAAATACCTGTCCCAGTGCCCAGGTAACTGCCATTTCCCTAGCACTTAACACAAAGGCCCCCTGGCTCAGATTCAAAATGTGCTTGCAGGAAACACACACTATAAACCAGCCAATTCTATAGTTCAGCATGCACACAGATAAGATGGATAAGATGAGCATTCTCATCTTATCAGAATCTCCCTCTGGATTTAAGAGTAGATGGTTAGAAATAAAACTAAAAAGAAAGTGTTATTTTCAGTGCTCTTAATTAGTAAAATTATTTATAAATAAGTTATATTTATAAGTTACTAGCTTAAAACTAGATTACAGAAGTACCATTTAAAAATTCTTCATCATTATGCTTTAAAATTACAATATGATTTATTAAGAGAAAAAAAAACCCCAGAAACTGGAACTGATCCTTAATTTTGTTTCTAAATTTCAGAAGTTATTTCTTCTCTGACATCCCACAAAATAGGGGTGACATAATTGGAAACCTACACTCTTCATAACAGCAAAAAGACTATAATACAAGAAGACAGAAGGAAGCGTGAATTAAGTTCAGTTCATGAGTTCATGAGACTCTAAGTATCCTAAAAGGCAACCAAGTAGATTCACTTCTTATGGTAAGGTATCTGAACTACTTTTTAAGTATCAAGGCTCCTGGGGTTCAAAGAAATCCGTTTCCCTTTTTTGTATGTGTAGCCACACCGTCTCCGTGGGGATGCGGTATGCAAAGGGAGCTGATGCGTGGGCGGAGAAGCGGTGATGGCACAGCAACGTATAGGCAAAGCAATAACGGGATGACTTAGAAATAACAGAAGAGGAGGATGTCCCTGGCTTATTACAGAAAGGCACACGTTTCTTTCACAGGGAGCACGGGCAAGAGCAGGGCGCTCCGGGGGCTGCGCGGGGCGGAGGGTGTCAGTTATGGGGATCTCTGTGCAGCACGGGGCGGGCGGTCCCAGGCACCGCCGGGGACTCGGTAACCTCTGCGGAGCACGGGGAGCGCACAGCGGGGAGGGGAGCTGAGGCGCTGCCCGCCCCTGGGCACTGCCGAGGCGGCAGGTCCGGCAGCGCGTCGTGTTTGCAGAGGCGCGGTGCTCGCTGTCTGCCCGCCGGACGGCGGCAACAGGACTCGGGGATGCCGCGCGTTATCCCTCCCCCGCGGCTGGCCGGGAGCGCCGCCGCCCGCGGGGTTCCCGCTCCCCTTACCAGGCGCCCCGCGGCTCGGCAGCTGCTCCTCAGCGCGGTCACGGCCGCCATCTTACCCCGGGCGGAGCGGCCCCGCACACACCCCCGGCACAGCCAACCGGCGGCGGCCGCGCGGCCACAGCCAACCAGGAGCGGGCGGGGGCCGCGGCCCGGGCGGGGCGGCGCTCGGGGCCCACACACGCCCACGGGAGGGACCGGGAGAGCTTCCCCTGTGCGGGGGCTCCCGGAGCAGAGCCGCCGGTGGCGGTGCAGGGTGTGCGGCTTCCCCGAGCCGCAGTAGCGGGAAGGGCGGCGGGAAGGGCCCGGCCATTCCCGATACACGTGTAATAAAGTCCCGAGCGCGCCTGCCAGACCAACACGCCCGTGCCGGTGGTTCTACCTGAAAGGAGGTTGTAGCCAGGTGGTGTTCGACACCTTTTCTCCCAGGTGACGGGCGACAGGACATAGTCCTAAGACGTGCCAGGGGAGGTTTACGTTGAACATTAGGAAGAATCCCTTCACAAAAAGGATGATTAGACACTGGAACGGGCTGCCCAGGGAGGTGGTGGAGATACCAACCCTGGAGGTGTTTAAGGAAAAGACTGGACGTGGTACTTAGTGCCGTGGTCTGGTTGACATGTTGGTATTCACTTATAGGCTGGACTTGATAATCTCAGGGGTCTTTTATAACCTAATTCATTCCGTGATTCTGAGGAAAACTCGCTTGTTACGAGGAGGGCAGCAGTCCGGCCGCTCTCGTCCGGCGGCAGCGCTGTGCCTATGGCTCTGACTTCCCAGGTGCCGCGGTTGTCACCGCTCCGGCCCTCAGGACAGGGGAAAGGCATTGCCTCCTGCCGGAGGCCGGGACGCGGTCAGTACCGCGGGGACAACGAAGCTGCCCCCGCCCGCTGCCGGGATGCCTGGACCCGCCGGCTGCTCCTCCCCGCGGCGGAGCCGCCCCGGCCAACCCCCGGCGGGCGGGCGGGGAGGCGCTTCCGCTCTGCGCCTGCCCGGTACCG
Source organism: Gymnorhina tibicen (assembly GCA_013399875.1). Lineage (NCBI taxonomy): Eukaryota > Metazoa > Chordata > Aves > Passeriformes > Artamidae > Gymnorhina > Gymnorhina tibicen. The sequence continues at coordinate 418,262 of VXAZ01005435.1, read as the reverse complement.
CCGCCCTCCCCCAGCACCGGCACCGGAGCATCCTGGGCGCGCCTCCGTCGTTAAGCACTCCTGCCCCCGGGGCTGCTTCGTCGAGGGGTCGCTGTGTTTAGGGCCCCGCCGGGATCCCACCGACGCGGCCTCTGCGAGAGACACCGCTCACCGCCAGCCATGGACGGGGACAGGGTGGAGATAGACGGCGGGATCATGGAGGGGGTGAGCGCCAGCGGGGCCGCGGCTCACCTGGCCCCGAGCAGCGGTGAGGGCTGGCCGGGTGGGCGGGAAGTGCCGTAGCGCCTGACGAGCGCCGTTTCTCCGTGCAGGGCGGGCAGATCCTGCGGGTGGCCACGGCGCTGAGCTGCCTGCTGGGCCTGCCGCTGCGGGTGCGCCGGATCCGCGCCGGGCGGAGCCAGCCCGGCCTCAGGTGAGACCTTCCCCGGGCGGTCCCGGGGCGCTCAGCCGGTCACTTAGGGTATGTGGGGCCCTCCCGGGCCGGGGCACGGCCGCGTAAGGCCTCGGCTTCTCTCGTCTGAAACACTTCTGTTTCCATTGCTTTAAGAGAGCTTTTTTACCAGAAAATCCCGTCCGTGGCTCACAAAGAATGAGGGGGAAGGCTGGGGCATGAACCGGGCTGGGTTCCTTCGCCGGTGCCCTCAGCGGCTCCCGCCTCGGGCTGCAGCCGGGGCAGGGGAGGGCGCGGCCCGGCCGCCGCCTCGGAGATGCTTCCAAAGGTGCTAAGCGGAGCACGGTTTGATACACGGAACACAATCATGTAATGCCTGAGCAAAACATGGCTTACCGAGCGTACCGTGCTAAGAACAGTTAGAGCATATCCTAGTGTTGCTACAGTTAGTGTATTTCCAGTGTTAAGAACAGTTGGTGGATTTCCTATTTAAATTACCCTATTTAAATTACCCTAAGAAATGGAAACAAGCACAAGGCAGGTACATAGCAAACCTGTTAACTCTTGTAGCACTGCAGCCTGTTCTGGCTCAGCCAGTATTGCCATCATTATCCCACTGCATTTCTGTCCAAGCATTTATCACATTAGGACAAGCGACTGCTCCTGCATCTCATCTATCTGTCTGGATCCATTCTAATGGAAAAGATACCAGCATCCTGCATACTCCAGAATGGCCTGAATGCTGCTCCTTTGGCTCCTGTGAACTCAGGAGAAGTACTGTAGCAACCAGAGTGAATTTCTGATCCTCATCTGATCTGAAATTTGCAATTGTAGTTTTTCTTAGTTGGTGTTTAGTGGTTCTTTTAATGTAACATGAGCATGTAATCTACTTGCATGTATCTTTAACTTCGTATTGTCACTCTAAGACCTCAGCATCTGTCTGGGTTGGAGATCATTCGAGATCTGTGTGATGGGAAGCTGAATGGTGGAGAAATTGGCTCAACAGAAATAACTTTCACTCCTGGGAAGATCAAAGGTGGAACCCACATAGCAGATACAAAAACAGCAGGGTATGTCTTTGTACACAGCTTCTGGTAACTTTAAAATTATCACAATAGACTGTGGGGGGGAAGAACATTTATGCTTTGGTAATGACCCAGGATATGTGCTGCCTGAGCCAGATTTACGTGACCAAAGAACCTGTAACATAGGCAGGATATGCCTGAAGTACATACAAAGTACATGCAAATTTTAAAAGTATGATTGATATGAAAGCTGAACGCTTGGTTCATGTTATGCAAAAAGCAGCTGCCCATGTATTTAAAACTTTAGGTGTTATTTTCTCACATTAGTATGTTACATATCAGACCAAATGCATTAAATTAGATAAGTATCTCACATCCATGAGGTCTGAATTAATCACCATATAATAAGGTAAGTTTTGACATTTTACTTACATTCATAGTGGTGCAGTGTGTCATACTAGTCTTTTGGAACTGGCAACTTATTCCATCCATGGTTCTTTGTATCTGTTTCTTCTATATTTCTGTGTTGGGTCCTTTGTTCTTGGAATCTGTTGCAAAACTGAATAAGTGGGTTTAGCTATGGAAGGCTGGTGTTGTTTGGAACAGTTATTTGGAAGTGTAAGCCAGAGCAGGCATAAGTTAAAGTTTTCTTTAAGTTAAGAAAAATTCTTCTGAGCTGGAGTAGTATAAACAACTAAGCTGATGCCTTTTACTTAACACAGAAAGGCTTGAGTAAGCCACAATGCAGCAGAATTGCTAATGAAGCACAAGAAAAAGGAGACACACTGTGGTTCACAAATATTTGGGAGTTATTTAAGAAAAGAAACCCATGTTTATCTTCAGTTCTGTGGTGATTACTGTTTCTACAATTCAAAGTTGTTTGAAACCCCTATCAGATAACAGTTTTGTTTTGCCAAACAAACCTTTACGTTTGCAAAACTTCTTTTGGAAGGTTTTTTATCTCTGTAATATGTGGAGAGATTCAGTGATAGGAGAATCTTGTATTTAAAAGCATATTCTCTGTACCCTTGAACTCTCTTGTGCTGACCAGCTTCTAAGCAATTTTGTAGCTTTTCTAATTATTTTGTTATTGAATATGTATTAAAATGTTACTGCTGCCTAAGCCTTTTCTGCTACCTAAACCCACAGTTTTCATGGTCCCATCAGTATACTAAGTAACTTTTACATAACTTTTATTTCAAACAGAACTATTAAAGATGCAATTATTGTGAAATGAAAACTTTCATATTTAGGCTTGCTAAGGACATGAAGTTTTAAATTAGTATATTTTAAGACTAATAAGTTTATAGATAACTTGAAAAATAAAATACAAAAGTAAATGCTCTGGCAAGTCATTTGCCTTTGATATATAATGATTCTATGGAATTCTGTGGATTATGAGTGTATGACATTTGAGTATCTTGTAATTGCTTTTAGGAGTGTGTGTCTACTGATGCAGGTAGCAATGCCCTGTGTGCTGTTTGCTGCTTCCCCATCAGAGCTTCGTTTAAAAGGTGGGACTAATGCGGAGATGGCTCCTCAGATAGACTACACAGTCATGGTAGGGACCAATTCCTTTGCCTTGGTGCATCTTCCATGAATATGTGTGAAATGTCGCTGCTGTTCCTTTGTTGCTCTTACTGCAGTCTATTTGTGGTTATGGAATTAGGCATGGGAATATAACACTATTAGTGTACTGGGTGTAGAGAGCAACCAATGTTTCACGGAATTTGCTGAAACAGCAAATAATCTCTTTGGTTTTAATTAGTACAGAAAATTTCACTTCAAATGTGTTCTTTATTCTGGAAGTGCTGTGAATTACTCTTCTTTCTTCCGTAAGAATCCTTTTACACAGAGTGACATTGAGAATGAAGTATGAGGAATGTCAAATAAGCTAGATGGATGAGACTGGCTATCTTTTTTTTTTTCAATAATGTAACTGAATTTTATGTGTTGAGCTTCTTTTTTTTTTTTAAAGATTGCATAAAATAGTGGGAAATTATCAATGCAAAATAAATTCACTGTGTTTTTATCTGTGTTTATTTTTCAGGTTTTCAAGCCAATAGTTGAAAAGTTCAATTTCACATTTAATTGTGACATAAAAAGGAGGTGAGTTGTGGAGCCATGCAGCAGAGCTGGGCCTTACTGAACCCATGTGTGAGCAGAGGCACACACAAGGGGCTCTCAATCAAACTGAGGGATGAATTTATAATACATGAACTAATCTGCTTTAGCTGCCCCTGTGTGTACTGTCACCATGTGATGAATGGGATGTGATTCTTTCCTGTCTTTTTTTTCCCTTGCTAAGTCTACAGCTGCTGTGTAATGTTTCCTGTTGGCTCCCCTGAGGGGAGCACATGCTGAACAGGCAGTGCATTACTGAGCTTTTCCCGAGGTGCCAGTTAGGTTGGTGTTAGGAAGTTAATAAGATGTGCATTACAAAGGATTACTGTTAGAGAACCTAATTCCATTATAAGGGTTCCTAAGGCACACATCAAGAAAATTTTTGTGTACAGTAACAGGGAACATAAAAATGTATAGTGAAATATATGAAGAACCTTCTGGCCCTTTTCTTGGTTTCCTTGTGATCATTGCATTTAATTATATCTGATTACTGTTTCTAAAAGGGGCTACTATCCTCAAGGAGGTGGTGAAGTTGTAGTCCAGATGTCTCCAGTCAAAGAGCTGAGCCCAATAAACTTAACAGAACGTGGCACAGTGACAAAGATATATGGAAGGGCATTTGTTGCTGGAGCACTGCCTATCAAAGTAAGTGCTGATAATAGCTTTGGTAGTATCCAACTTCATAAAGCTATATAAAATTGCATGTAATCTGATTAACATTCCTCTATTCTCCTGTCTTCTGCAGTCTTACACAAGCTAAGCAACCTTATTAAATGGTTTCAATTATTCAGGCTGTAGAATATTATACTGGACATACCTAAAATTCATTCATTGCACAGCTGTGTAAAGCTAAAACAGGAAATGAGAACAGTGTCCTCATTATCCTTCATAGGACTATTTAAAAGTCTTTAGCATATATTGAGGGGTATCTTATATGTGATTTATGTATTGTTCATGTGGTTTTTTTTAAATCTGAAATTAGGGCCCCTGTTCATAGATTTGTGGGCACTGTAACAGATAGAGGCCAGATTGCAACAAGTTTTTCAACCATTGCTAAGGGTATTAGAACATGTTAAGGGTGGGTTTAGCCAAAAATAAAAAGGAGAGAAATTTGCTCATCGGTATCTCCTTCTTTCTATTCTTTCTGTCCCAAGTGGTGGGATCTCCTTAAGGTTTCATCTCACAAAAAGCCTAGGAATTAGTAGAGGAAGGAAGAAGAGAAACTTACTTACTTTTTGAAGAGCTGTGGACTGCTGGTTTTGGTCTTAAAATCTCCAAACCTATGAATATAGCTATGATTAGATCACGGGAATGGGATAAGCTTCATATGTCCTCACTTGCCTGTGATTTAAAATTGTTATTTTATGTATTCTCTCTTACAGAGTATATTCTGTACATAATAATTATGGGGTGGGGTTTTTGCAGTTGGTTTTGGGGTGGGTTTTTTTAGAATCTAGTGTTTTGAGATAAGACTAAAATAAAATCTTTTTATATGTAAATGAAGAAAAGTTCTTGAATTTCTATTGATATTGAAGTTTCTACATACATTTCTATAACTGTCATTTGTACAGCATTTAATGTTACCTTAATTTTGTAGAAAAATTTAGAGAAAAAAATCATGTTCAGTTCTTGCTGGTAGGGGTTTTATAAAAATCCTTTGTTTTTCTAGTTAATAAAGTAGCCCCTTTATTCGGGGATTAACTGTAATAATTAGATTTATGAGGAAAAAGTATTGCTCTAGTTACATAATTACTTATGTCTTGTTTATGTCTTGTCTTGTTAGCTGGCAAAAGACATGTCAGCAGCAGCAGTGAGGTGCATCAGAAGAGAAATCAGAGATCTTTACATTAACATTCAGCCTGTCAGAGAACCTGATGATCGAGCTGTTGGGACTGGAAGCGGAATAATGTAAGATGAGTCCAAGTTTTCTATTGATCACTGTAATCTTGCTGATTGATTAGCTAGATCTTGATTACATTTCTGTTAAATAAACTGTAATATGAGTGGGGTTTGTTTTTTTTCTGCTTAGCATTGTTGCAGAGACCTCAACAGGTTGTTTGTTAGCTGGATCATCACTTGGCAAGAGAGGTAAGGTTTCCATTAATTCTTTGAGACTTAACTGAATATACCAATAACAAATAGGAATCTGAAATATCATCTGTTTCAAGATCTGATGCTTTGAACGTTGCATTTTTAAATGTATGTTGTTTAGTAATAAAGGACAGCAGAAATGAGCAGATATAAAACATAGTAAATGGAAATTTGTAAAAATTACAAAACTGTTAACTTTACCTTTTACCAGAATAGAATGTTAAGGATCACTGGAGAATCACTGGAAATATTTCTGAACTTCAAGAACATAGACTTTGTGTTTTACATGTGAAGTTTTTGCTCAAGAGTGAATCTAGATTAAAATGAATAGAAGTGATCTTGGTTTTAAATTATTTGAATCAAATGTTTTTCTGACTAAATGAGGCTACTTTCTTTCCACTTCTTAGGAAGTATGAACTGTATATGAGCATAAGGTGGGAAGGGGTTTTTTTAGGCAGACATTTGAGGCAAGAGCATGAAAATAAGGTTTAAAAAGTTGATAATTTCTTGGTTTGGTGTTTTTTTGGGTTTTTTTATATTTTTAAAACTTTAAATAGTAATTTTCAGCTTTCTAATTTCTCTGTTAGGAAAGAATTCTGACAAGGTTGGCATTGAAGCAGCTGAGATGCTGCTTCAGAATCTTAAACATGGTGGAACTGTGGATGATTCTATGCAAGACCAAGTAAGGTTCCTATATTTGTTTACGTGAAGTTGAAGTAGGAAGAACATGAATGCTTTACATGTAAACAATATAGATCTGAACAGGGAAGGAGCAAGATGTTAGTTAGAAATCTCAGAGATGTGTAGTCACAACATCAGTAGGATCAGCAAATTACACACATTTCTTATGAACCACAAATGCTCTTGGCTTTGCACCAACACCCTCAAATTTTCCCTTTCTCTAACCCTCAGTAAGTATAGAAAAAGAGGCAGGAATTTGCTTCTATTTGGCATTCCATGTGGTGCAGTGATAATAGCTCCCTGCTGATATATGTAGAATGATACTAAGGGAAGGTATTAGAGAATATCTAGGACGTGCTCCCAGTTATCTTACTCACCTAACTGCATTTGAGAATGAAGGCCCTCCACTGAGCCTGATAAGAATCTTGGGCTGGTTTAGCTAGGATGACATTCCCTGTTTGCTGTAAACACCTGGGCACACATTAATATTGCGTAGTATAATAAGTATTTAGGTCTTGGACTCATCCTACTTTTTTCAAAGCATGCAAGTACAATTGGTGGGAACAAGCCACAGGCAGAGTCGCTGTGTACGGGAACTGCACAGTTACATCACACCTTACGGTATTCTTGTCATGGTGATGTTTGTAAGTCAAATCAGAGGTCTCTAGGTGCCTGTCTGGTGAATATGTGATCATCAAGTGTTAGAATTAAAGTACCTCTTCCCAAGTTTATCTCCATATAGGTAATCCACTAATCTGGAGTCTGAGATGACTTTGGGAAATTTTGGGGCAATATGGTGGTGGAGAGCAAAGTTAAATGTAGTAACAGGAATTCAGTAATGAATTCAGGGGCAATCTCCACTGTGGAAAAGTAGTCCTTCTGTAACAGGCATTACAGTAATAATCTCCAAACTTCTGGAGTTTGTCTTACTCTTCAAACTCAGCTTCAGGAACTTTTATGAAACTTGGAAGATCAGATTTTTATATCTACAGACATTTTGTATATCAGTAAATTCCTAGAATCTGAAGAATGACTTAATAATGACTTTTCCCTCCCTTTCAGCTGATCATTTTTATGGCACTAGCAAAGGGAGTGTCTAGAGTGAAAAGTGGACCAATTACACTTCATACTCAAACAGCTATACACTTTGCAGAGCAGCTAACAAAGGTGAGTCCAAAATTTCAGGAAGTTTTACCTATCAGTTTTCTTCCCATAACTTGGCAATGTACAGTTCCATCAGGCAGTGTGAGCTGAACTTGATCATGGAGGACAAACATTGGTAAAACAATTGCTACAATATTTACCTGGAAGTTTTCCTGTAGAAAATGAGCATACTCTAGAATTAAAAGCTTTTAGAATGGTTAGATACTTTTACCACTTTTACTTAAATGTTTTTTTGAATTAAATCTGTCAAAGCTGTAATAGACATAAACACATGGCAATACGATTACTGGACATCAGATACTGAATATTTAAACTGCTGTATGTGATAACTTAATTAGTGATATATTTCTAATTCTTTTTTAGGCCAAATTTACTGTGACAAAGTCAGAAGAGGAAGACCCTGGTAACGATACCTACATCATTGAGTGTCAAGGAATGGGGATGATAAACCCAAATTTATAGGGTTAAAAAAGAAAATGGCAGCAAGCTGCCAAAAGCAACACTCAACATACCTCAGTGATGTATTGCACTACACTTCAATGGATGTATAATCTGCCTGAAGAGGAGGAGCCTTCTGTCACGTCAGAGTGATTTAACTTGAAGGTTGATGTCAAGCTTTTCCTTGGTATCACCATCCTTGGTATGGTGAGAATGTGTCATGTGAAAAATGAAAACTACTTTTTTTTTACTATTAGCAGCAAAATGAGTAGCAATAGGACAGCAAATAGAATATATTGTATGTATGCAAGAGCTTCAGTTAAGAAGCTTTGGAAACTCAACTTTACCTAAGTAGAAAATAACTATTTTAGTTCAGTATTTCTTTCCCTTTCAAAAGAAGAGTAAGCTTTATTCTCTGGCAACCTTTATGTTATGAGGTACATGGAATGAAATGCACCATCAAATCTGTATTGCTGTTCTTCCTTAGCCATTTGCTTAAATAATAAAGCAGTATCACCCTATAAAAGGCTGGTATTTATATGTGCTGTTATCTCAGCAGTTTGTGCTTGGGAAAGGTGGATACTAAATAACTTTTCAGCAATATAGTTTCTTTTTCTCCTTACAGAAAGAAGACTCAATGCATAAGATAATTTTTTTACATCTTTTTTCATCCATTTTAGAAAGCCTTCCCAGGCAAGCTAAATCAATGTACCACATTACAGCCCAGACACCAAGTATTAACTTCACAATACGATTTTATTTTTCTAGCTACAGATGTCCTTGTCACTTAGCATACTACCTGAGGCTACATTTTCACTGAGGTGGTGGTTTGTTCTTTTTGAAGAGAGTACTTAATTTCAGCTGAGATTAGGTTGCTGTTGAACACATATATAGACACAGATATGTGTATGGACATGGAGCACTGTAAATGCACACAGTTTGTATAGGCATATAAAATCCAGGTGTGTTATCCCCCATCTGGGGATTAAGTAAAGAAGACCTACCAGGCTGGCCTTGATCATGCTACAAAAACTTCTTCTGAAGTAGAAGGAAGGTAAAAAGGAGAAATAGGGCACAATTTGTTTTGCATATGAAGACCTGATTTACAGAGTTGGAATCACTTAACCAAAACTGTATAAATGCACTCTGGAAGCTTGAATTGATTTCCAAGTTTTCCAGCCCATCTTGCAGCCATTGCTCTAAGATATTTTTTTCCTCAGTTGTGACTTTTGAACCTAACTGCTGAAGATGCAACTTGAGGTATTGTTTGCTGTACTAATTAAGATAATTGCATTACCATTCATTTCTAATAACAAGAAAAACCTTTGCTAATATCCAAAAAAGTTCACCAACCATCTGCTTAACAGTATCTCTCTTCTTAGGGTTTTTCCCTTAGTGGGAAGGAATGCTATTAGTTTCCAGCTAATTATTTTTCTCTAGTACTGGAAGTAGTCTGAAGGGGGCAATAGACACTCACTGAAGTATGTTTGGGACACAGACAGTCGATATCCTTTGAAGAGCACCTCTCTGAGTTACTAGGCTATGCTGCTAATGATTTTCAGTGTTTCCTTTTTGAAGAATTCTGAATGTATTTAAAAAAAAAAAACTTGAAAGAAAATCCCAAAGAAGTTGCTGTCTGTGCTTAAGAAAACAAGCTCTTATTAACCACATTTGAATGGATCTTTACCTGTTTCCAGTATTCAAAAAATTAATATATTTGACTTGGTTTTTAAATGTGCAGATTTTGTTGCCAATAAAAGTTTAAAAAAATGTTTGAAAGAAAATCACAAAATAAAACAAAGTTTAGACAAAAAAATCGCATTAAAAAACTGAAGTGCAATTTTTGTCTTCCAGACATAGAAAAGCATGTAAATGCTCGGCCAACATATTTAACAAAGATTAACAAAACCCAGGATCCCAGAAATAAACCTCCTCTTGGTAAATGTACAATAAAGAGCAGCTCAGCAACCCTGGCAGCTCTTGCTGCAGCTCCCTGAGCTCCAGCAGTCTGTTACAAAGAGCAGCTGGCCGTTAATAACTCGCGGTCCTCGGTGGCTTCCTGGCAGGCCCGGTCAAGTACCCAGCCCTCGCTCCCTGTGACCCGGCCTCAGGGGCCAGCAGTGGGCACAGGAGAGGCTGCAGAGCTGCCCCTTCCTTGCTCGCCTTGTCAGTGTCAGGGCTGTGCCCGAATGCCATCCCTGCTGTGCTGCCTGCATTGGAGGAACCTGGAGCTGATTTGACAAGGATTTACATGCAGCCTTTTTCTCCTCGAGATTAGAAAATCTCTAGAAGGGAGTCATCCACAGCAGGTTTTACTCCTCAATGGGATTAAATTCCCCAAGTACTTGTTACCTGCTGCTACACGCATACACACGCTTATAAACACACACACACAGAATTTTGTTACCCAGGCCCAATTCACATCCTGTCACCTCATGGCAACCCCTTATTTATTATAATTCCTCTTACTTTTCTATATGTAATGATTAATTACTCTTCATTACATATAGACTTTAACTGAGGTGATAGAAACCATAAAATGAACTTGGGACTACTGGTATCATTCATATTCTACCAAGTTCCTACCTTCCCTGTTCAATGGGGTTCTGCACCATAAAACTTAAATCCTCCAGGTTTACATTTACTTTCAATTCACTTGATTTTAAATCTACAAGTCAAAACACAAGTTGCAGACCTTGTTACATCACACTCCTACGTTGCACGTGCTGTATGTACTTAAGCTTAAATTTTACAGCATAATTAATTCTTAAAATTAATGCAATGTGTGCAAATTAGTTGTTGGTAGTTAGCGGTATAACTTTTCTCTTTTTTTAAACATCCTGTCCTTTTTGAATATTAAGTGATATTTACACGGCATTACTTGAATCTTTTTAACTTTCATTTTTATCCATTTACAATCACATAATTTTTAACTATAAGGTTGGATTAAGTCACTTGTGAGAATGTATTAACCTTTTGTTCAGGAAGAGATGAGACATTGCTTGCACCTGCTCCACAAATATGCACAGGGTTTTCTTATGTTAATCAGGCACATTTGAATCTTATATAAAAACTTCAGTGTGGGTGTATAGATACAACTAAGATGCTTACATTTAGTACTGCTCAAACAAGTAGTGGCAATGACTCAGAAGTTCTATGTACCAAGGAAATGGGATAAATCCTCTCAAACTGTGTGTCTCTAGTGTACTTGCATGAGAGAGAATTGTGTTTGGATGAATGCAGTGATCAGAGGCACTGCACTCAGATATGTGGGGACTGGAGTTGCAAGATAAATAATATGGGCATTATATGCAGCCAGTTACAAAAATTTCTCCAGGAAATACTGTACTCTGGTTCTGACTGAACTCTGTTATTCTCAAAAAGGGTAATTTTGAACCTTTTCTCCTCTCATGCCCTTAGATCGACCGGTGACTGTTCCTCTTCTGAGCCCAGGCGTCTCATTCTGGTCACTAAAATGTTAGCGACACACTTACTGTTTTCTAGCCCATGCTGAGAATACTTCATCCAGTTTTGAGCCCCTCCATACAAGGAGGACACCGTGGTAAAGTCGGTCTGGGGCTGGAGCTCTGTGAGGAGAGGCTGAGGGGAGGGGATGCGCTCAGCCTGGGGAGGGATGGGTTCGGACACCTACCAGCAAATGGCCAGTGCCTGCACAGAGGTGATGGAGGAGATGGAGTCAGGCCCGTGGTGCGTGGCAGAGGGTGAGGAACAGAAATGAGAGATGCTCAGGCTGGTCAAAGCTCATGGCTCACCCTGCATTGTGCAAAGCTTTTGACCAGAGCCCTCCTTTGACCAGAGCGATCCCTTCCTGCCTTATCCTATGATCCTGAAATCCCCTTCTGGCAACTAATGATCATCCAAACATAGCGTGGAAGAATTCTCTAAAATATTCCAGCACAGGTTATCTATAACTGACAGCTGAAATCAACCACAGGTTAAATAAAACACTACACTAAACAAAGGTGCATATAGGAAAATATTGTCAACACAAATTCTTTAGAATGGGAACAATGAAGAAATTTTTTTTAGAATTACAGCTACATCTTGAATTCAAAGAAGTGACTGCAACCACAGATGTCAAATCTGTTGGTGATCGGAGAGCATAGGAAGTAATATCAATATCTAATAATCAAGTAAAATAGGTCAGCTGAAAAGTGCTGGCCTAATATTTGACTGCAGAAAGGTCAGGAAAGACAGGTAAAACAAGTGAGAACACAGTCCTGCGTACACATGGGCAGAACCAGAATTTTTCTTTTAATCCCAGATTTTCTATTGCCTTGAAGACCAGAGTTCAAGGCTTAGGAAATCTACTGATAAGTGCACTTAAAAGCTAAAAGCTCTTGTGGAGTGCGCATATGGAGAAGGTCCCACTACAAGCGGTGTGACTTGAAGTTTTTGACCCACGCAAATGCCTCTCCTCTGCCCAGGAGGCTTTCTGTGCAATGCTCTCCAAATCCAAAGTATTTGAGATCCCATAATGATAGAACATCTGCTAGAACAAGGAACTCTTACTTGAAAATCACACTTTCAAATAATAACTGAATCTTTTTCTTCAGATAAAACTTCTTTAGGATTAAATTTTAGACATTTTCTGTCACACCATACAAGTTTTCAAAGAGCGATAAAAAGAACGAATATTAGCCCAGAAAACATCTAATGTTATTTTTCTAGCTACTTTCCTTACCAGATAAATGATTCATGTATAAAAAGACAACTTTTGAAGGGATTTAATGATTTTTTTTCATATGGAAACCTCTCTATAAACAGAATTTTACATGCACTGCACTCTACTAGTTTATGCAACGCCAGCTGACATGAAGTTTATACAACTCTTTTAATTCAGAAATGCTCTAGTAGATCATATATTTTCTCAGCTATTAATGTTTGTAACATCAGAACAGTCAGGCTTCTGTTACTTCTTTCTTATATTGGCATTGCATTCCATTAAAAAATGTAATGAATAAAGCATTCACTTTTTAACAGAATGGGGTCTTATACGAAATGTCTGTGCAGACTAAGACAAATCCCAGTATACTATGTTTTAGAAACAGCAGTCAAGGCTTCACTGTAATATAATAGCAAATATTTGCTTTTAATATGATGAGACCATGACTCTGGGAGTTTACATTTGTTTAACTGAAGATGGAATTTGGGCCATAGACATAAATTAAAATTATTATTAGATTATATCATTTGGCAAAAAAGGAGAGGAGAGTAAGCAGTGAGTCTAAACATCATTTCCATCGCTTTTATTCCACCATCATCTCCTCCAAATTTTTCACAGACAACTATGATTTTGAGTTCTATTTGCCATAATGGCTTGCTAAGAAATACTTTACAGCAAATGTTTTATGCTCCCTCAATGCACCTTTCAGCCATGAAAATTTACCAATTACAGCAAATGTTTTATGCTCACTCAATACACCTTTCAGCCATGAAAATTAACCAATTATATTGCTTTTGTAAAAAGTTAGTCCTTTCTTCCCCTGCTCTGTTTCTCAAGATTCCTTAGATTTTTCTTTTCTCCTTGATCAAGGATAGGTTAAAAGTTAGGTCCTCTATCAGCACCTATCTATTCTAAGCTGCAAGCATAAAGAATCTTAATTCATAGCAATTAAATGCACAGAATATCCAAATAAGTCAAAACTGTTGCCTGAAGCAGCACCAGAAAGCACTGGCCCTGACTGAACAGGGAATATCAACACGTGCTGACAAATCTTAGATAGCTACAGTGGACTCGTCATCAGAAATGAGGATAAGCACATGGCCCCCTTATGTTTAAGAGATTTGGTGGTGCTGTATAAATATCTCTTATCAGAACAGGATTGCTAGCATTCTCTGCTGTGTGGGAGAGTTCATTTTCATAATCAAATTATCAGATGTAAAACTGTAAAGAAAGACTCTGTGAGTTAAGCTGAACTGTATGAACTCAGAATAGGACTTAAAAATTAATTACATTTCATAAAGACCAGCAAATCTTGGGCCTTCTATTCAAACCTTTCATCTTTTTATTACTTCCCACATCATAGCTCTGGGCCTTGAACTTCAGTTCCTCAGTTTTACCAGTGATTTTGCTACACACTATTGAGTTCTCAGCTGAAAGATTCATAATATTACCACTACTGGGGGTTTTTTCCTCTTTCCATTCCAAAGTGTAGAAGTCTCTGTTCTCAAAAGCATTTGAAAATAACTCTCAATTCTGTATTTTTATTTTATCTGTTTTTCACTTCTAAAATGGAATGATTTCAAAAAACAACAACAACAACAACAAATCTGTCTAAGCTGCTGATTTTGCTGAAGGTCAAGGAAAAGACCTATGGAGCCATTTGATGGAAATATTTAAATGTGCTGATTTCTTTCACCTTATTAATTACAACTGGAGCAAAATTTTCAAACTTGACAGACTGCTGGAGAAACACAGCTAACTGGTTTAGAAGTTTATATCTTTCAACAGGACAGGGCCTGCTCCCAGGTAAAGTCGGGAATATTTACATACCTGTATGACGTCTTGTTTCCAGAAGTGGCTCCTTGTATTCCCACTGAAGTTTATGATCCTTGCAGTGTACTCAGCTCCTCTGAAATTGAGGACATATTTACTTTTTCTTGCCTTCTTTTTTTTATAATCAGTTGTAAAACCTGCACAGCTGAAGACAGATTTGATTATTAACAATGAAATGGACTATTTACAATGGGTTAAGATAGTACAAAAGTCACATACTAAACAAAATACTTTATATATTAACCCTTTGTGCTTGCAGTAAGAAACTGAATCAATGATAGCCACCTTCACAGAGAAAAGGTCAATGTGATTTTGAACTAACTTCCTTTTAACATACTTTGGTCAGTCAGCACAACAAGTTTTTAAACTGTGCTTTTAGATAGATTTGTTTGCTTCCGTCTCATAGGATGGTGACCTCCAGGACAAGATTTATGTCCTCTGCCTGCAAGCCAGATTCCTGTATCCTGTTTATTATTTAATATGTGCTCTGTGAAATAAGCACAATTCAAATGCCTTGCCATTCAGTCAAGAGTCAAGCCCAAGCCCACATTTAGACAGAATTTAGGTGTTTTATCCAATGATTATTTAATGATCCTGAAACAGAACCAATGAAACTTTCTTCTATATGAACACCCCAGTCATCCTGGTTATCGTGCAGGAAAAAAGGAGAGGCTCTGTCCCACAGCAAATTGGACAGCTGGCGATTGTTGTAATTTGGAGGGAAAGGTAGTTAAATCCATTCTGGCAGGGGAAGAAGTTGACGCCTGGATCTTTTACTTCCTGGAAGATGCTTTAATGCACATATTGTGAAAAGAAGGAAACTTTACTACCTCTTGCTCTGACTGTTAAATGACTGCTGTGGCTTTCTGATGAAAAGGCTGTTGGTCCCCCACAATACAAGATCACAAATGGAAGGAATGACATTCCTGCAGGAAGAACTGAGTTTTGAACTTACCCACATACCACTTAGGCCTCAGTAGCAACCCCCAAGGATTTGGATGGTTCCCTGCTCTACTCCTCATGGGCTGCACAGTGAGCCTGGGAGCTCCCACTATCCAGGAATTTGAGTCTCAGAGCCAGCCACCACAATCTAACCATTTTTACTTAAAGTTTCTTCTCCCACATCTGACTGCACGAAATTCAAGTTTCCAGTAAATCATAAGCAGGCTGTTTCCAAGATCCACTACTCCCCTGGACAGTGATATGGTATGGGCAAGTGAACTAAGAACAAAATTCAACAGAAGAATGTAAGAAAACCTCAGCAAAAACTGCATAATTTTCCATAGTATCTCATGACATATTACAAAATTTCTGACACTTAGCAGGTTTAAATTACCCTATTTATCTAAGCTTCTCTTTCTTTCTTTCATTCATTTGCTGTAACATGTGGGTCTGTGAAGAAGTCAGCACTGCCCATTTCCTGCACTGCAGACTATCAGTGTCTCCATCTTGCAGACTCAGTTGCAGTTGAGCCAAGTACTTAATGACAAATAGAATAAATTTTTTTAATTGTCTTTTTTACTTCTTATTTTTTTTAAATTTCCTTTTCTGCTTCTATTTTTATTTCTATGTTCTGCTTTCAAGTTCATTTATTTCCTGCTTTATGTGCATTTCTCACCTTCTCTCCAGCTTTACATTTCCCTCATTTCCCTTTTCCCCCTTCCTCTCACATTCACATCTACTTAGAGAAGCATTACAATATCAAAGCATTGTTAGACTACAGATTTAGGAGTACATTCTGTCTCCAGCTAACCTTGGTCCTTGTAAAACCACTTTACTTCCTGAAAACCACAACTGGAGGTGCAGAAAGCATTCAAGGACATCTCTGTATGCCCCTCCTACAGTTTAAATGAGCAGAGGCTCAGTTCCCGTGAACACAGCACGAGCCTCTGCCTGCAGAGACAGCTGCAGAAATGGTGGTTCGTGACATCTTATGAAATAAAAGGAATACTGGAATATGGGATTCACATTTTTTCTGCATAAATAGAGACACATCCTCCTACAGAGCTGGGCTGGGGTTTTTTGCATCAAACAATTTGTTATTTAAACCACATGAAACTGAGGCAAATTAAGCTCTTGCATATAATGCTGTAGCTGAGCCTACGTTTATGGTCAAGTTCCTGGAGTCAGCTGCACCCACAGAGCCTGGAGAGATAGACTTTCATGGGAACCTGGCTATCCCCATGTCTGAGTCACTCCTCCCGGCAGGATCTTGGCTCACCCGACTTAGACAAAGTGAGGTTTAATGTGTAGGCAGCATGAATTATCTGGCAGCTCTGGCTCAAGCAAGCTAAAAAGGAAAGTCAGTCAAATACCACTCCAGCAAAAATGGATCCCCATTGTATACACGGAGATTTTTGAGGGCTTGCAATTACCTTTCAGTCCTTAACAAAATAAGTTATTGGCCCATAGATAACAGACATCTTCTAAAGAAGAGCGTTTTTCTTTTAGTACTCCTTGTTTAGGTGGCAGAATGTTCTTCAGAGTATGACTAAGACTGCATCTAAACTGCTGGGAAGCTGGGATGGAAATTTCACAAAATTACTTCCACGAGATTCCTGAGGTTTCCCAACTTCATGCAGGAAAAGAACAAGACTGATTTTTCACACATAAATGTAAGACTGACCTTCAGTTAAACCAAGATATACAATAGCTACAAAAGCCCAGAAATAAAAGATTAAATAAAATGTGTTCACATTTTAGAATAGTCTCTTACCCAGCATTTTACTTCCACATATGCTTTATCTACCCTGCGCTAAAATTACCACCGTATGAGGAAGAGCACTCTTCTGCCTCAGCAGAAATAGTAAACAGAGCAAAACCTACTCTGGCACAGCTTTACAACTGCATGCAGATAGAGACATTATCTTCCCCTTTAATCTTTGAAGCAAATAGTAGTAGTGTTGGTGGTGGTGACACCCAAATTTAGGTCAGGGGATTAAATAGCTGCAAGGACGGCTGGCAGATCACACTGTAGTTACGCTCCTCTAAAAAGGCACTGCTGTTGGTTGACATGAATTTTGATGTTACACAGATATGTGTGTAAAGCAGCTGAGTTTAGAGTGTAATGAAAAATTATTTCCCAAGCAATTTCTTTAAGAGAAGAGAGTAGGAAGACAAACAGCAACTACTTGCAGATTTATGTTCTCAGCTCATGGATTTTGACACAAAGTCGTGGGGATTCTGGCATTTTTTATTGTTGAGCAAGTGAGTCATAATACAAGACAACAGGAACAAAATGTGTTCATAACCAACTTGCTGTTTCAAAACAATGCTGGGAAGATGCTGACATACCAATATGTATCACTTGTACAGCAAAACTGCTGAAAGCAACTCAGAGCACACATTCATCTACAGCACTGTATCTGCTCCCTGGGCCTATAGCAAAAGGTTCCAGACTGCAGGCTTTCTCAGTAGCAGTGGACACTGAACCACCATGATGCAGCTCGCAGCCCTGGGTTTGTCCTGTTGTTTCACCCAGCTGGGTTCTTGGCTGATGCAGTTGCTGAGGTGGAAGCCCCCGAAGAGGTGTTACACCAGTAACACGGGGAAGCACTTACTGGAGTTCATGGGATGTGACTGAAATGGTCACACGACTGTAATCCAGAGCGGATGTACAAGTGAGAATTTTCAAACAGTAAAGGAGCATAAGAGGTGTTTTCTGTAACTAATACTGAACAAGAAGTGAAAACTTCTCTTTTACTCAATGCTTATTCATTAAAACCAAAATATTCTGACCTTACCCTACATCAAAGCTTCTTAGAACTTTTCATGGTGAGCAAATCTGTATTTTCATAGGTTTTTGGTGATATTGGTGATTTATGAATGGCTGATCCTAAATGCCATTTGCAATATGCTGGAAAGGGATATGGCTGCAAAGCACTGCAGGGCAATGGTAGGAGAGATATAGTCCATCATCACATCTTCCTTTGTAAGGGCTGAATTCTGTATCCTGTGTATCTGTGTTATCTTTACAGTACAGGTCTTCACACTTAAAAGAAAGTTAAGGCAACCTTAAACTATTTCTGGGAATACAGATTTACTTGCATATGCTTTTCAATCAAGGATACTCTAAAGGAAGTCCTAAATGCGGTTATCAAATACACTGAAACTGTTCCGGGAAATGGAAAATATTTTTCAGTCAAATTAGTTGGAAAATCCAGGTCAAGCTTTATAAATATCAAAGACTTCCAAAGAGCAGCCAACTGCTTTCCACTTCCTACAGGAAATTTTTGCTGTGTGACATGTTGAACAATAACCATTTAGATGAAGTTATTATAAATAGGCAATTAAAAGAAACACTGTTCTAGGCACAGTAAAATCTCTGCTGAGCTTGCATCTACGGTTAAAAAAAGGTCAGCTAGCAGGGGTAATCAGTCACAGACACTTTCAACTGATGTAAGAGTGGGAGAGATGGCTCTGTCTTCATCCTGATGATCAGCACCTCTGCCTTGGTTGCACTAGCCTAAATAACTGCAAGATCCTACAGCAATTTCAATTCAGGACCTGATCCAGTCAGAAAATTAACCCAGAAGAAAAGAAAAAAGGGAGGGGTGGATGAGAAATTAGTTTTCTGTAAGGAGCAGACCCTCTCTTTGGCTTAATGGGTGACTGGGATTGGAAACTATGGCTATCAGCCAGACCAGGTCACCTTAAGACAACAATATCCCGGAAATGTTACAATGCAAGGGATGAGATGCAGAATAATCCGAGAAACATTATAGCTCCTTTAAGGTAGGTAAATGGTGGAACTTCATTTGGAATAGGAAGCACCACACTGATAGCTGCTTATGAAAGGTGACACTGCACTAGAAGTTTTAGAGAGGGTGACACAGGTTATTCAGAAATAAACAGGATAAAAAGGAGAAGTATTTCAAACCGATCAAAGGAAATACTCTTCACAAAGTGCCTTATTAAACTGTGCAGCTCTTTTCCACAGGAAGTAATTGGGACAGCACTTTAAAAGGAGTCATGAAGTGACTGGACTTTTAGACTTAGGACTATGCCATGGATTTGGAAGATAGACTGAATCTTATGCTTGCATTTAGGCAATATATATCAGATGGAAAAAACCCCCTTAATACTGTAGAAGCAGCTAGTCCTAAATCTGTCTTAAGGGATATTTCTTACATCTTCCTGTGAAACTTTGTTTGCTGCTTATTGCCCAAGATCAGTGTCTGTTTGAATATTTTTCATCTGATCTTGTATGGGAATTACATTGCTCCTTATAAAAAAACAATGGTATCTTGTGGAAGCCTCTGTCATGCATAGTTACAAAAAAATTTAGGCAGGGATGATCACAGGAGATCATTAAGCCCAGTGTTTCACTGAAAGCAAGGCAAACTTTACAGCTAGATTAGATTGATCATGGTCTTTTCCAGCTGAATTGCAAAAAACCCCAAGGGCAGAGGTCCTACAGCTGCTGAGGTCGCGTTTTGGCTGCTGAACCACCCTCACCGTGTATTTGTTGCTCATGTAGACATGGAACTTCCCTTATCACATGTTTTGGCCATATCCCCTTCTCTTTTTACTGTACACCTCTGAGAAGGGACTGGCTCTGTGTTCTCTCTAATTTCTGGTGACTGGAGGGATATGGAAATGCTTCAATCAGCCCAGAAATACACTTTTCCCTTCTAAGATGCATTTTTTTACTTAGCATCAGTATTTAGACATAGCTGCAGCTTAAAAATTTCCAATTGCAAAACAGATTAAATGGCGTGAAAAAGTAGGCCTGCATTTGCCACAAAATTTCTCATACAGGCCAAAATATGTGCCATCAGTGTATTTTTGCAAAAGTCATGCTTTTAACTCAGTCCACTTGTGACCTCTTGAATGTTAGGAAATCAAATTATCAAGAATTAGATTGGCCAAGCATATTAAATTAAATTTAACGTGTTTCTTTGTAGAATTTGTGTTTGGGCCATCTCAGGGTCATCTAGAAGGTGCACTGCATTGCATTCCTTTCGACTGCAGACTTCTGTCTCTTTCCATCCCGAGGATGGCTTTTTTAAGACACTCAAAAAACATGCTTTCGAGATGTCTGTTCTTGACAGTTCAACTGCAGGAAAGATAACTGAAAAGAGGTATTCATCTTTTAAGTACAGGCAAGGATGTTAATCTTGTGGTTCAGAACTGACAGTTTTTCTTTTCAAGTGTCACAGACTTGAGCTCTGATTACACACTCTTCAGAGGCTCCAACAAAAGAAGCTCTTGTTTCATCTGTGCTTCATGCTATTGGTCTATTGTTTCACATATTCATTTTGCTTAATCATACAAAATGCTACCTTGAAATTAAGTTTTTGTCATTAACAGTGGAAAAAATACCTATGTAAACAATCTTTTATAAAATTCTGTAAGTTTTTAAAAACATTCTACCAATTCAGTAAGATTCCCAATATTTGTCTCTTACTTGTTTTGTAGTCTTTACCATGTTTTATTATTGCTCTTATTAAAATAAGTGTAGGACATTTAACAATACATCAGAAATTCTTTAATACCGTCTGGTCCAGATTTCTACATACCAAAAACGTTAGTCTCTCCTATAATCCAAGTAACCTACCTCAAAAATTTTCCCAGGGTTTTTGTGGAAATGATTGGGAAGGCTTTCCTCTTGTTTGCAATGAGCAAGAGCAGGTGTGGTGGCTGGTCTTGCTCCTGCTAGTCCTGATCCTGACCATCACAGCCATCCCCTGCTTTGCTGTATTTGAATATTAAATATCTAAGTGAGAGTTCTTCAAATGTGAAAGTAATTGATTACTCACCTGTGCTGTGTTAAATACAGTAATTGGCAATATAAATTGTATGCAGAATTACTCCTTAATAGGTCTTGAACATTCAGCTCTCCAGCTAGGTTGTGGGATCACTGCCAAATCCCTCTCTTCTGCTGTTGACAGCTTGTGGCATTGCTGTGCAGAGTTCTTCACACTGCATTCTCTTGTGCCCCAGACATTATCTAGAAATCTAGATAGCTCAGTGTTGAAAGATGGCTCAAACTTTCTCCCACTTTCTTCCATTTTGAAAAGAACACAAACCAGAACAGTGTAAGGCAGAAATTTCAAAAACTCCCAAACATACCACCGTAAGATCTCAAATTCAGCAAAGCAGTACTTCATCTCTTGCAAACAAGGATGTTGTGCATGCTGTGGATTTACATAATTTCAAGCGACAAAATGAACAGAAAACAAACCCCTTACAAGTTACTAAATGCAGCGAAGGAAACGGACTCAGGAGACTCCTGAGCTTCAAAGCAGCTGGAGGTTGGGAGTGCATTTAGAGAGCATATTACCTTGCTTGTTGCTTTTACAGCATTTTTTTAGGCATTCATTTTTACCTGCTGCTGGTTAAAAACCTTGGCTTGACATAGTGTGGTCTTTCTTACGCTCTGCATCATAATGAACGTCATTTTCCTTTCACTGAGTCTTTCTACAATTATCTTGTTACCTTCTTAATTTGGTCTCATTCCAAAATTATGCATATGCATCCATGAAAGACTGCAGAAACCTTGTGGGTGATTCAGCATTAATCTCACACAGAATTTATCTCCTCTTCCCTATTAAATCAAGCCCAAGGCTAAACCGGTGCCTTGATCATAACTCACATCTACTCACCTGTCTCTCATTTTTGCAGCAAGAGAATTTTGCTGATTAAAAATCACAACAGCTTTTATAAAGTTGATTTTCATGTCTGAAGAAGTGCAAATATTGGAGGTTTATACCTTCTCAATTTATTGAATTAACAGTGAGCTAGACACAGGAACGAAAACAGGAATAATCACACATGCAGCCTACTGGTAAAGTGTGCTCTTCAACTGCTTGCTACCACAGACACTACTAAACAGGAAACAAGAGAAAGAAGAATTAAGTTTTGACAAAAAATTTATACATACAATAAAATAAATGGGATATTTCAGTACCTTTGTATTTTGAACATAGAATTTCAGCCTAGGAATTACCTTTGGATGTGAAAACATGTTCTCCTGTAGTCTATTATTTTCCTTATCTGCTTCTACAGATATACCACTTTTTTGGCTTTCAGAAAAAGCAAGCAGAGCCTGATTCTTCCATGTTCTTGCTTTTTACTTCCCTTCAGACAACTTGGGAAAAGTGACTTATGCCAACACTGTTACAATTTCTCAAAAGAAGTGATCTTTAACCAATACAAACAAAATCTTGCTATCTGCTCCATCTCTGCTCTGTTATCAGCACCAAGACCATGGTGACTGTAACTAGAACAAAAGCCTCAACAACAGTGTGGTGCTGGAATTGCATTTTGTTTGTAAGAAGGAAATTTTCTTTCCTTTTTCCCAGCGCTTATCTACAAAACCTAATTTAGCTCACTAAAGTATTTATTTCTATATGGTTTTCAGATATGAGTGTCTGAATGATTACTCAACAGTGAAAAATCATGCTGTCTTGCCTCACTCTCCTGTTATGAAGCTTGGATATAAACGAAGGGACAAAATATTCATTTTTAATTAAATGGGAAATCAATAGAAAAATAGTAGAAATATTTTCAATGTAATTTTAAAAACTGAATGTAGTTGTGTTTTAACTCTATTTTATATGTATTCCTGATATTGAAACAAGCAAATGGATGCACCATTTGTGGTAAGATTTTGTTGTTTAAGCCCATTAGTTGAAAGTAAGTATCACAGCCCCATGTTCTGAAGTTCTCTATTCAGCTGCATGTTATCAGTGGTGCCAAAGGATCAAGTGCTGTTTTCTGCCCTGTACACCAAGTGCCTGGGAATGTAAAAAGCTAGTTTAATCTACCAGGTTTGACTAGCAAAGAGGCCCTGTAGCTCAACTAGTAGCAGTGTCTCAAAGTTACATCACTGTTAAAACTGATAGTCTCCATCACTGGAAATCTCCAATAAATATGAAAGAACAACATGAAATATAACAGTTGGGAATACGTGGGAGTGTTCAAGACTTGACATCTGTGTTGCAACATCCTATGCCACCATTTCTTTCAGCTGTTGAGAGCAGATGTCCCATATCTGCCTCTCATCCAAAGGAAAGGAAAAATATTTAAGAGAAAAAATCAGCAGCATTAGGACAGAACATTTTGGTTTTTACAATCACACACAGCAAAGAGGATTAAAGCCAAGTGATCTTACTTTCCTCATATGCTCCTTTCTGGCTCTTTTAACATATGGATATAGTGTTTATTACTGCAATTAAAAAAAATAAAGTAATTGTTGTCCTACTTCTAGTCACATAAGCACAGAGTCCCAGACCCTCTATCATATCTGTTTATAAAATATATTTTTTCCTTTTTTAAAAATAAATATTCAGATTTAAATGTCCCAATTTCTTTGCATTGCAGAAAATAAAAGGTGCCCTTGTAAGGGTAAATTTTCAACCCGTCAAAAAAACTGTTTCCCTTGTTAAACATAGCAGAACCACTGAGAGGAACCAAGGACCTCGTAAGCAAGGGGAACTTCCCACTCTTGTACCTCACAACCACACATTTGGCCATTCCAGGTACTTCAGCAGCACCAGAAGGACTCCTCAGACGAGTAGGGCAGAGGGACAGACAGGACATTCCCTGCTTTCCTACCCGGTGGGTACCCAGCTACTTGGAACAACACACTACGAAGATGCCTGGTAGCTTACAGCAAAGCACATCACTCTTCTCACAAGCATTTCCATTTCTCTGGTAACAAAACTTGCACCACTTTGGTGGCAGGATATGTAGCATGTGGATCCCAAAAGACTGTGAGGCTTAAAGGCTGTTGAGCTGCACAACAGACAATAGAATAACAGAGGGAGTTTCCTGATGTAACTACTTCTCTCCTTTCTTAAATGTGAAGTGGCCTTCAAACTAAGTATAGAGTAGTGTCAAAAACTCTGTCAGGTTTTGATTGGTAAGTCGAATGGTCTAGGTAAAATTCTGACTTGTTAGTTTGACGAAGTTTTTTTACCTCATGTTAAAAGGTATGCGTAGTGCTGGAAGGGATTTAGAAAAAGCTACCAGGATTATTTATCGCTGTAGAATAGGCCTGACAAATGTAAGCTTCCAACAGCCCTATGGCTTTAGTTTATCAAAGAAATAAGAGAGGACTTGGCTATAACATGCCCAAATTATAATTCGGGAGAATGGTGTAAAAGGACAGAGAAATTGGATTAGGAAGTAGGCCACAGATACACGACAGAAAGGGCACCACTAATTACGAAGGACAATTACATATTCTCTGTTTGTGAGGAATTTCCAGATCAGATCCCTTACAGGGGAGCACACTCTGCTTAAAGAAGTGACGTGGTCCAGCACAGCAGCAAGTCCATGAAGCTGAATGGCCTACCCCATTCAGAGACACAAGATCATCATTTGGCCTTAAACATCCTGATCAGGCCTCCTAGTCCCTGAAAACAGGAGGAGCCTGCCCCTTCAAATACAAGGCCACCAATGTTATCTCTGGCAGATAACACCACTTCTCTCATGGGATATATTAACTGTTCCCTTCAGTATACCTAAAAAATTCTTTGAAAGCTTTCTTGGAGACGTTTAAAAAACGTATCTTTTTCTGTTTGAGATTTATATTTCAAGAAAGAATACATCCTGAACTGACTTCAAGGAGTGAGACTTGCAATCATCTGTTAAAATCCAGACTCATATTAGCGTTGCCCAGTGGTATTTTTGGGCTGAACTCCTGAGGACAAAAAGGCAACAGCTATGCTTGAGCACAGATCAGACAGGGGGAAATGCATATCTATAACTTGTGAAGTGACTTTATACAGAAAACCTGAGAGGACCTGTCACAGCTCTTTGCTTTATAGACCACTTTCTTGATCATAAAGACAGGCCCTGTGGCAGGGACTCTTGTCTAGACCTCCAGGCAGCTCTGAAACCTCTTGCTGGACTGGAGCTGCTGTTCATGACTTTTTTGCCAGGGCAGAGGCTCTGCAAGTTGTTTATGAGAAATTGTGTAAGGAGAAGCAATATTTCTTCTGTAATTTTGAATAAAAAGAGAAGTTATTTGACTGTGAACTTTCAGCCTCCATAGGACAAGCTTGTACTGATATAATTAAGTTCCCTGGAAAATACCGAGAATCAGACAGTAGGGAAGGAAATCCCCTGGCAAGATCCTTCTTTGTGATTTCACTGCTGGGAAGCTCACTGCCCACAGCAAGAGCAAACTCTCCTAAAGTGAGAACTCGAAGTTCTATCTATTTACTTAATGTTTCTGGGGGGAAAGCTGGCCCTGTTGAAATCTCAGGGCAGTTCTTATTGACTTAAGTAACTTAATACCTTAATGGAGGTCCTGAGAGGGCAGACAAGGCAGGTGGACATGAACATCTGTATCTGTACTGATGAAACCAACAGCTGAAAGGATACTGGGAACTCACGGAGGAAATTCCAGTAAAGATTTCTCAAGCACCAACGCACTGTTGCAAGATGACTCCTATTTCTCTCCCACCCATCTTTTGTCTTTTCAGTCCACAGGAAAGGGAAAAACAGCACAGGAATTTTCATGCCCCTTCTGCAAGTAGGTCTGGCCCAAGGCAGCTCAGAGGAGGAGTAAGAAGGCAAAGCATACCTTGGTGGGTCTCACCAGCAACCCAGTCACCCCAGGATGTCTCCAGCAGAGAAAGACATTATTTCAGAACATAATACACTGGCCACTTTCTCTGGTATATATCCTGAGGATTGCTCAGCATCAATGGCCACTGAATCAGGGATGTTGTACAGTACATTTCTGCCTATTTCCTTTTGTTTTTGTTTATGGACCTCTAGCCCTCTATTTTTTCCATTCTGCTTTTGAGCCAATTGACACTGTTATCCCCCCTGACCCTTCTGCAGCAGCTTCCAGTAGATTAACACTCACCCTGTAAAGAAGTACTGTTCTATTATTTTTGTTAAACCACTTTTGCCTTAGTTTGCTTGTCTTGTAGCTCTAGAATTGCATGATTTAGCAAACAGTTCTGCATCTGTTGTTTGCTATCAACTGTCTTCACATTTGGAAAACATCAGTCAGAACCCCTCCTCCTTCAGCATTCTCTCTCCAAACTGGAAAGTCCCAGGCATTTTCATTTGTCCTGTTTTCCAGTCCTCCTTCCCTGTGTCTTTCCTAACTATCCTTCCTGAGATACAGACACCAGAACCTCACTGAGCAGGCAAAATGTGCGTGCACCAAAGTTTTGCACAGTGGAAAAAAATCATGCTTTCTGGTTTATTCACAAGACAGCACTGAGACAGGCCTGACATTATTCTGAATAAATATGCCTGGCACCACCTCCAAGAAATTTATGTCATGGGCCTGTCAAAGCTCTCCTCCTCCTCTGTCTTCAATCTTTTCTTCACCCTCCTACTGCATGCTCACATTCCTCCAAGCCAAGTCCACATTGCTCTCCCATTTTTCTGCTACACCCCCACTTTCCAAGCCTGCCTTTCCAATCTAGATAGACATCCTGCATGAACTGATTTACTGTGCACAAAACCCTGCTGAACACACTATGAAAAAGATATGGGAGATGTGCACCACTGCCTCATCCCAGAGCTAGCACCTTCGTTTGCATTGCTGTTGGGAGCAGTTGTTACCACGAGTATAATGTAAAGATATATTCTTTCCACATATCTCTGCTTGAGCTTGTGTGCAAGTTTGGAAGGGCCAGGCCCACCTTCCTCTGCCTAGCACAATGGATCAGGCCACAGTGGACCAGGATGTATTTCAACCTCTCAGCCACAGAGCCTGCACCTCCCACAACTTTACCTTCAGTGCTGAATATCAGCACCCAGATGAGTCAAAGCACCACTGCTAGTAAGGAGAAGGGAGGTAAGGATGAATACTATCAAATTCCACCTCTCCTTCCCTCTATCTTTGCTTCTGCACGGGAAGTCCACTGTTTTCACAGCCATTTTGCCAGGACTGGAAAGTGTGTGGTGAAAGAGGCACTAACCAGAGTGAAGCATGCAGACACTGGTTCTCCGTTAAAGGGAAAGTTGTCAGGCAAGTGGTTTAGATTTCCACAGTGAGCAGCTTGGGAAGGGCATTTCTTCAGGAAACAACTCGCCCCCCATTGCCAAGGTGCACAGATTTTGCTTGTGCCCCTGCCCATGCCTCCAGGTTGCTGCCGGCCTTGCCTGTGCCTTTGCAGCTGGGGCTTCCCACAACACCCACATCTGCTGCTGCTAAGGCCAATCTTCCATAGTAATGTGTATTCTGGCATCGTCTTAAACAAGCCTCACCAGGGGGATTTAGTAAAAGAAATCTCCTGGTAGTTTTATTTTGCAGTAGAAATCGGTAAAGTATATTTACAATCAGCTTAGACTTTACAAGAAGGGTCTGATTTGGCTCATCACAAAATAACGGAATTCTGACATTGATCCAAGAATGATTAAAGTGTACAAAAATACCTTAGCAGTCTTAGAATATACTAGATTATAACCCCAGACATTTTTTGAATAATATTTAAAATAAAATGTTTCACAAATGAGCCTCAAAGTCTTAAATTAGTTTAAATTTGTTAGAAATGCATAGCCCAGTGATTGTGTAACTTCGCTGAAGGTCTAGAGTTTATGGCAATATCAGTGAAAAGAGAACATTTTTCAAACATTACCAGAACCAGACAAATTATATAAAAAACATTCATGCTGCAGAGTAATACAAAATAAAAATCACCTGATCAGCTCAAGCAATATTGATTTATATCCTTGAATCAGCAAAATTGCTCTGTACAGTTGCAATAAGACTTCAGTTTTACAAACTGATACTTAGTTGAACATATTTATAACACAAATTATACACTATGTACAAACCTAGTTCTCCACAGAACTCTTTGCTCAGCATGCTTCAACACAGAAGTGATTTACCAATTTCTAGGACAGGATTCTAGCTCTTCCTTTAATTTAAATACCAAAACACTTATCAAAACATGAAAAAAATCCATTTGCTATCACATGGTGCTGTTCTTAAGTCACTTGTTTGTTACCATATGTTAGAGAAGAGTAGAACCAGTCACAGCAATAAATAAATGCATGTGTTTTCGACTAAAGACTTATATTCACATGATCACACTTTCAACCTGAGTGCTTTTACGAGACTGTAGGATCCATTGATCTTTGCTTGTCGTGACACGTAGATCAAAATTGCAACTGCAGGTACCGCTACTGCGGCTGCAGATGAGAATGCAATAAGCAGTGGGATCATCTGATCTGGTTCTTCCAATCTCGCTGAAAATAGAGACAAAAGGAGAAAAAAATTGTGTAAATATTGTTTGAAACAGATACATGTACATTACTGTAAAAGCAGTGTTATTAATGACCTTCATTTGGGACGTGTTTCTGTTTTCATGCACGAAGCACATTTTCTGTGTTTTCCTTACATTTTTTCCTTTAGTAACCTCATATTACATACTTTAATTCCTAGCCACTATCTTGGTCTTGAAGTTACTATGCAAGTTCAAATCCATCTGATATCATCTACAATAAAGGATACCATAAAATTAATGAAGAATACAAGAGGAATACCACATACTTTACCCAGGAAATATTTGAGTACATTTCAACCTCCTGGAATTCATCTTTCAAGGGGAAGACCAGGTTTTAAAAGCCCAATCTTTAGATATTTTTGTGAAACAGAACTTTCTTTGGATTGGTCTCACTGCTCACACATGTGGACAGAAATGCAGCTGGAATCCACATTTTTCTGGCCCTATCCTTAAAGCTACCACACCAACTCGGCTGAGAGAGGCAATGACATCCACACTGAAAGGAGGTTAAATACAGCTTATTCTGACCAGGTTGTTTGCTTGATTTTGGGTGAGGTTTTTTTTTAGGCTAACTGCAGTACTGTCATGCAAGGATCAGCTATGAATTAGTTGTTCTCACCTTGACACAAAATTCACTATAAGGTACAAACAAAATAGATTTAAGGCAATAGACCCACCTAGCTACAACAGCTATCTCGATCTCTGTAAAGTTGTTCCAACCTTACTGGAAATATGAAGTACATATATGCTTGTATAATTTTTGGTGACACTGCAGAGTATGAAGTTTCCATTCACTGATGGCAGAATAATTTCTCCTGACGGCTTTTTTTCAGGACCATCTCTGAGGGTGTATGTGCTACATATAATAGCAATATTTTCTACTTCTAACATTTTCTGATGGATATTATAACACAGTAATATTTTGGAGAGGAACTGAAAAGAAATGCAAGGTAGGATTTAGCAACAAACAGAAGCAAAACTCATGAGGCATCAGCAACTTTTATATGCAAAATACTAATCCAGTCAATGGGCCCACTGTAGTAGTTGAGCACATGGCTTTACACACTGCTCTGTCACCAGCTATCCTTCACACACTGAAGCCAACAGCAGCTGGCAAAAAGAATATTTTATCAATTGATAGAGTATGTTGCATAACTTTTACATTATATGGAGCCTCTTCTTTTCTTATTTCAAATTCACTGTTTATTTGTTTGTGTTCATGAAAGGGCACAGACCAACAAACCCAGAGGTTTATGTCCACTTTCAACACAAGGGAAACAGAAAAGGTGAAAGAATAAGTCCTAGAAGTGTATTTTTTTCCACTAGGTTCCTCAATTTTATATCCTGCAGCAATTATTTTGTGCATCTACCATTTTGGACAGAAGTTTTCACTAGCATTAAGACTACTTATGACAAGGACCTTTACAACTCATCTCAGTTTTTTTAAAGACAATTCATTCTTAATGAAACTGAAGATGTCACTCTGTGTAAAAGAAACCCTAATATGAACTCTGTAGAGCAGTTATATTAATTAACCTTTGACATAAAGTACTATGTACTGAGACTGCTCTCCCAGTTCATTAAAGATATGCATATGTATTTTCCTGCATCCCTTAGCCAAGCCCTGTCTGTGGTATATTTGCTATCTACTGTTCCAAGGGTTGTGAACCCATCACCAATTTGCTATTACAGAGTCCTCCTAAGAGATGTAACATCTGCAGATATGCAAGGAATGGTAACACTTTGTCCTTGTTTCACTTTGCTTGAAGGGGAAATCAAAAGTGCATTTTTTGGTGCAGCTATAAAAATAGTAAAGAACAGGGAAGAGAGCTGAATTGGTGGCAGAAGTGGTCCCTAAGCAATACACTGTTGCTATGCAATAGGCAGAAGCAGCAGAGCTAAAGCAGAGAAGTCTGATTATTATTGAAAATGAAACTTTGCTATCATTGCATCTTAAGTTGAGGAGGCAGCATTTTTTGTAGCTTAAATGCAGCTTGCAAGAGCAGGAAAGAGTTGTAACTTAGGGAAGAAGCAAGGAGCTGTAATACAGTGCTTCCACAGAGCAGTTTCAGCATGTATTTTCTCTTGGAATCTTTCATACAGATTTCCACTGAGGCCTGTTGGGAAGGAAATACAGGCACCGCATACCTTCTTTACTTCAAACATACATTCGTCAGTTGGAAGGAGTGATGGAAGCCCCACTGACTTAAGAACTTTTCATAATCTATCTATACTAAGGCAGACTTCACACTTCCTTGTTTAAAGCTCCCTAAATGACTTAGTGACATTAGGGCCACCTTTTAAGTCCATTGACATCAAAGACAGGATTGCCTCATCCTTCACAAAGAAGATCTGGACCTAAAATACATAAACCAAAAAACTTGTTTTCTGTCTTGTTCTACAAACCTTGAACATATAATTTCACAGCTTTTTCTTCTTTGCCAAATTCATTATAAGCTTCACATTCATAAAGCCCCAGATCTTGACTTTTCAAGTTCTGTATAGTTAAAGTTGCATTTTTAGAAATTTTCTCAGACTCCCCGGTGGCCTTCTTTTTATTCCAGGAGATCACAGGAGCTGGATTACCAGAACTAGTACATTTCATTGTCACAGTTTCTCCTTCTTTAAGAGCAGCAGTAGGGATAACAGTGATCATTGTGTTCTTTGGTCCATCTGAAAGGAAGAGTCCGATAGTTAAACATCACTGGATTTTTTAGAGATGGATCCAACATGTCCTATTGGATGTCAGCCTCCTGACATTAATTTCTTTTTCATTCTCCGAAAAAAAAGTAAAGCACACAGTATCAGAGATTCCATACAAACTCTCCATAGCCTAAACATACTAACCAAGTACTTCTAACCATGTAGATCAGTTTCTCACTCATTCAGATCCAGACTTAAGACTGTCATTATATTTAAGATTTCATGACTTTGTTTTGTTCATCAGCACTGCTCCTTTCTTAGGGAAGAGCAGAGGATTATGTTGATTTTTTGTTCTCATGGGGTTTTGTTTAATTTGATGGTTATATTTATCACTGAAGAACTAACTAATTATTTTTAAATGACTGGGAAAACTTTACACGTACTTACATTTCACATTAAGTGTGATTTCACTTCTACTGTTGCCAAACGCATTTTTTGCTACACATTCATAGTCTCCTCCATTTTGGAATGTCACAGATGGAAGAAGAATGCTCCTGGCACTGTAAGGCCCCATGTGTGCATTGTCAGATTTTCTCCTTAAAATAATCTTGGGAGGAGGGTTACTTTCAGCAGAACATTGTATGGAAACATTTTCTCCTTCTTGAACTGTTGTAGAAGGTTCAATAGAGAGTTTTGTAATGACTGGAGCACCTGCATGACAAAAGAAAAGGCTGTTACACTAATGCAAAGGTAGTAAAGATGGAGAGGGTTTTAAGAAAGCAGGAATTTCTTGCTCAAGGATCTGTTTATTTTGGTTTTGAACCCAGACTCAATCTAAGACTTTTGGCTCTATTAAAGCAGTAGCAATCAATCAGTCAATTATAAAATATTACAACAATAATATTATGTCCAAAACAGTTTTACCATTATTTATTACTAATGGCTAAAACTACTAGTTCAAAGAAGGAGACTGTGATGTCCCTGTGAAGCTGCTACATACATTATATTTCAAGGAAATAACATTGTGTGTCCCCCCACCACTTTCTCAGATTCTTTTGTGACTTTGAGTGTTGCATTGTGTGAAATGTATAGAAGTGTGCATGTACAACAGCAGTACAGAGACAATTAGCTGAAAATTAAATATAGAAAGAAAAAGTCCAACCCATGAAGAGCAGCCTTAAATTGAAGCTGCATCCTGAATACGTAACAAGGAAAGCCCCATATTTTCCTAATTTTCAGTGTTTCAGCATCCTCCAACCTAAAAGAGATCTGCCAGTTAGGTACTGGATAATACAAATGAAACTCAAGCAGAGTTGTACCTTGTATAATAATGTCCACAGTTGATTTCTCTGTTTTATTAGTTACCAGATTAATTACTTCACAGATGTACCGTCCGGAATCATTGAAATGGACATGGGGAATAGAAAGAACATTGTTTTTTATCAGATGCTGAATGCTTTCCTTAGCCGAATATTTACTCCAAACTATTTGTGCTGGCGGGTTACTCTGAGTCACACAAGTGAGGTTTAGAGTCTCTCCTTCCCTTAGTGAGTTATCTGGAGAAACGGTAATGGTAGTATTTTGTGGACCAACTGTAAGAGAACAAAAGGAAGACAAGATCAGTAAGTAAATGAAGAATGACATGCACATCTCCAACACTATCTTTCCTAGAGGTACATTTCACAGAATACTAAGAAAAAAACAAATAATGTGTATCCCAGCAATGCAGTGGAACAATTCTTCCAGATTTAGTAAGAGGTTTTGCTTACAGCTTTGAAAGCTAACCTAGCCAAAATGTGTACAATTTTTGGTTTACTCTTTTTTTTAATCTCCTTATCGCTTATGACTAAAATTGGAATTCCTAAGCATACAATAGCATACAATACAATTTTGAAAACATTTAGCAGCATGATGCCATTTTTCTTCTGGTCTTTACTTTCTGACTGAGTGTCCAAGGTAAGACAATGAGAGTTACTAAAGCATTGCCTAACTTCTGCCCTGAACACAGTGGATATTTAATTACTCAGTGACTGCTACTGAATACAGTAGATTATCTACATAAATAATACAGAAAAGAAGTGAAGTTTATAAGTTTTTTATAGTACACACTTCGTTAAGCCATTTCACAAAACTTAACATTTTGTGTGAAAGCCCTAGTACAAAAATACTTACAATTTGCATTAAGTTTCTGAGAAGATGTCCTTTCTTTGGGTTCAAAATCCATATTAGCAATTGGTAACATGGCCACACAGGTAATCTCTTTCCCAATATCTGCAGCCGTGGGATGAAATGTATATGTCACAATTTTGGTCTCCGTATTTGTGCTGCTATCTTGAAAAAAATCTTCCCTGTGAAGAACATGTTCATCTTTCTTTAGGAGAACTTCCAGGTGATCAGAAGGATACACATCAGGAATTTTACAGATGACAGTGGCTGGTTCTCCAGCAACTAAGGATGGGTTGATCTCAATGATAGGATCACTGGGGAAAGCTAAAAGAATAAAATAAATTTCTTTAGACTAGCAGAGATAAATAGTAAGGTCAATATAAGAGCAAGATCCAGACACCAAACATCTTGAGTTTATAGGTGCTCAGAACATGACATTCTATCAACTTCATTACAAGACATACCTTGTTCTGAAGACCTACAGGTCCTTTATAAGCAGTTCTTATACTAACAGGAATTTTATTTGTGCAATTGCTGAAACACGATCACAAAAGATCTAGTAAGATTCAGCATGGCACCTAGGCAGTGATACAGCTACCTAAATACAGGCATTCAGAGCAATCCACACACTAGTGCTATCCTGTTTTCTGTGCTGGTAGGTTTAGACATCTGAATCACTCCCCTGCAAGCTACAAAGGCTTTGAAATTTTCTCCCCCAGCTCTGTGAATGCATTCAGGGAGTGTATGCTTTGGCTTTCAAGAATTACCAAAAATAAGAATAAATAATACTAGTACATACTATCTTCAATGCAGAAAGCTAAGCAGAAAAGGGCTAAGGAAGTGTCCTGAACAGACATATAAAGGATCTTAGAAGGAAATATATGTTGGGCTATAACAGACTCATTATCCTAGAATTGAAAGTTAACCAGTAACCACAATATCTAAAACAATTTTTCAGTTTTCTATTAACATGTACTATTTAAAGAGAATTTTACATTTTCACTTACAGTAAAGTTCAACTTTGACATGCTTCTCTTTTTTCTTTTTCTCGTCATTTGTAGTGTCACATATCACACTACAAATATAAAGATGAGAATTCACAATGCTAACTGGATTCATAGTTAGTGTAGAATATGTCCCATGGTTGCTGACTTTTCCTGCAAGGGGGTTGTCCATTTGTGCTCTCCAGGAAAATCTTGGTGATGCACAGCCGGTAGTATTGCATGTGAGTATGAGTGTGTCTCCAATCTGTGCGACAACTCTCTCAGCAGGCATAATCTCCATTTCAAAAGCTTTAACTACAAAAGGGAAAACACAAATCAATTCAGCATCTTTCTCAACTTTTATCTTCCTATTTCTTCTCACGTTCTACTGTGACATGAGGTCTTTATGTTTCAATTCTTTACTTTATAGTTGTGTGGAAGTTAAACTAATAAAGCTCATACAGTGGTTTACATATTCAAAACACCCCATAAACATTGCTATTTTTGTCAAAGACAATACAGACTCAGATGACTAACAGACAGTTTTCTTGTATAAAATGGCATAAACCCAGCGCTGTCAGTGAAAATAAATGCATTGGCACAATATAACTTTTTTTTTGTCAGGTGGATCTGGTTCTAAAACTTTGTAGCATTTGAGGGGAGAGGTAGTAGGCAGATAGCAAAGACAACAGCAGAAACACTTTTCAACAGGACATTTAGAACCAAACTTGACTGATACTGTCATTCCTGACAGTAAAAAACCAAACATGCAGTGATATACTGCAGTTGTCTCCTAGACTGTCTTTTAGCAAACTCAATAGGAAAACGACTGAGTCATTACAGAGCACAGAAAAGCTCAAAGTAAATGTCAAAAAAAGCTTCCTGACATTTTGACAGAACTACTTAATTGACAGTTGTATTCACTGAAATGAGAAGGTAACTGGAGCAAAGAGAAATAAAGATGAAACAGTAGATTTTAGGTCAGTTTACACTTTAAAAAGTTAAAACAAATAAAACAAGCACCACCAACCCCCACCTTCCCCAACTTACCAGTCCTTAACACACACAAAATTACTAGCACAGCCTGGCTTGTTCTTCCCATCTCTTTAAACATTTGTAATTGCTGTTACTAGGTAAAGAAAGTAAATTCAAAAATTTTGCTTTCTGTTTTCTGTGAAGAAGCACAGTGAGATCTTGCTGCTCTGCCACAGTTTATTACAAGAGCTCCAGCGTGCTCTTTATAAAGGCTCTTTCGAGGTGGAATGGGAAATCCCTGGACGGGGAAATCCAGAGCAGGAAGCGACCCATATCGGGCAGTGCCCATTGGCTCAGCGCCCTCTGCTGCTTTTGTGAAAGCCAAGGAAGATAAGTAGTAACACTTGTAAATACAGTGCCTACTACATTTCAAAAAATCAGTTTCAGATCTGATCCTGCAAATAACTGATAAAATGAAGGAATGTGCCTACGTCCAAATAATTGAATGCAACTATGTCTCAGATGAAGAAGTTACTCAAATTTGCTTTTAATGGAAATGTTTTTGTGGGACTGAGTCTTCAGAACACTTCTAACAATGCTCAGCTGTGTAAATAACATTGCATGACTCAGTATTTCCTTTGAAAACTATGTTACCGGTTTAAGAGGTGATGTTACTCATGTTCCTATGATCTCTAAAAATGAAGAAATACATCAGATAACAGAAGTCTGGAGATCTGACTTGATCAGCTTAAATCAGGCTCATACTGTTTAAATTAACTGAATGAACTAATATTCCCAATTCCACTTTGCAGTGGATATACAATTCCAATTTGGAATATTTCTGAGGACAACTGTTACTGGCTAATAAGGTAGCAAAGTTATGAAAAAAAGTAAAGTAACATTTTCAGTGTTTAATTTTCAATTGGAAAATGCTATGAATGTGAAGAATGGATAAAGGTTTCTAAATCTCAGTTGTTTATGTATTCAACTATTTGAGTAATTTAGGCACTACAGAGGGATCTGGACAGGCCGGATCAATTTGCTGAGGCCAATTGGATGAGGTTCAACAAGATGAAGTGTCAGGTCCCACGCTTGGCTCACAACAACCCCATGCAACACTACAGGCTTGGGGAAGAGTGGCTGGAAAGCTGCCCAGGGCAAAAGGACCTGGGTGTGCTGATTGACAGTGGCTGAACATGAGCCAGTGTGTGCCCAGGTGACCAAGGGCAATGGCATCCTGGCCTGTGTCAGCAATAGTGCAGCCAGCAGGACCAGGGCAGGGATTGTCCCTCTGTGATCTGTACTGGTGAGGCACCACCTTGAGTCCTGTGTCCAGTTCTGGGCCCATCACCTCAAGAAAAACATTTAAATGCTGGAGAGTATCCACAGAAGGACAACGGAGCTGGGGAAGGGGCTGGAGCACAAGCCTGATGAGGAGTGGCTGAGAGAGCTGGGGTTTAGCCTGGAGAAAAGGAGGCTCAGGGGGAACCTTATCTCTCTCTACAACTCCCTGACTGGAGGCTGTGGGGAGGTGGGGGTTGGTCTCTTCTCCCAGGTAACAAGTGACAGGACAAGATGAAATGGCCTCAAATAACACCAGGGAAGGTTTAGATCATTTATTAGGAAAAATTTCTTCACTGATAGGGTGGTCAGGCATTGTACCAGGCTGCCCAGGGAAGTGGTAGAATCACCATCCCTGGAAGCATTCAAGAATGTGTGGCTGTGGCACATGGGGCGATGGTCTAGCGGTGAACACGGCAGTGCAGGTTTAACAGTTGGATTTGATCTTAGAGGGCTTTTCCAGCCTAGAGAACTTTATGATTCTATACTGGCCAACTAAACATCACTAAATAAAAGCTGCAAGAAATTAAAAAGTAAACATCTATGTTTTTAAAATGTCTCTGGAAAATCATTTTGTATGTAATAGTTTGGTCATTTGATGTCTGCATTTCATAAACAGAACAGATTCAAATATTTAGTGAGTAATAACTTGGAAAAATAAAGGCTGAAGTAATAATGCTGTAAATGTTAAAGAAATGTATTTGCTGAAAAGTTGGCTCTCCATCAACACATGCTTTAAGTCAATCAGCATTTATATGGTTAATAACCTCATGCTAGCTCCAAAAACACCATGGTCAGGTGAGAGTTGGATCAGAGGATGTAAGGGTCCTGCTGTCCTACAGGTAGCATGTCTTCTTCAGGAACTATTTTTTATTGCTTTTTACCTGACTGTAGATGCTGCCATAGCTTTGCATCCTCATCAAAGGATAGCTGGACAGTATAAGCTGCTACAGAAACACACTGGGTAAAATAAGAAGCATCAACTACTTTTTTCATGCACTCTTCATAAACTCATAAATATAAAAGGGACTTAAAGATTGTGAAAGGATAAATTTGTGATCTCAGGAGAAAGTATGTAGTAATAATAATAATAATAATAATAATAATAATAATAAATTAGAAAAACAACCCAAGACAATCCAAGAATTGCCCACAAGGCAATAAAACAGGAAAATCTGAAGCATTTGGAAATGCCTAACCAGAAGTCACTAAAACTAAAATTCAACGGAATTGCCACAGTGGATTCCACCATAATATTTTATTTTTATTATCATCATCATAATTTTTTTTTTTTAGAGGAAGAGGAGGAGCAGCAGGCAGAAGAGGAGGTGGAGAAGNACAGATTCAAATATTTAGTGAGTAATAACTTGGAAAAATAAAGGCTGAAGTAATAATGCTGTAAATGTTAAAGAAATGTATTTGCTGAAAAGTTGGCTCTCCATCAACACATGCTTTAAGTCAATCAGCATTTATATGGTTAATAACCTCATGCTAGCTCCAAAAACACCATGGTCAGGTGAGAGTTGGATCAGAGGATGTAAGGGTCCTGCTGTCCTACAGGTAGCATGTCTTCTTCAGGAACTATTTTTTATTGCTTTTTACCTGACTGTAGATGCTGCCATAGCTTTGCATCCTCATCAAAGGATAGCTGGACAGTATAAGCTGCTACAGAAACACACTGGGTAAAATAAGAAGCATCAACTACTTTTTTCATGCACTCTTCATAAACTCATAAATATAAAAGGGACTTAAAGATTGTGAAAGGATAAATTTGTGATCTCAGGAGAAAGTATGTAATAATAATAATAATAATAATAATAATAATAATAATAAATTAGAAAAACAACCCAAGACAATCCAAGAATTGCCCACAAGGCAATAAAACAGGAAAATCTGAAGCATTTGGAAATGCCTAATCAGAAGTCACTAAAACTAAAATTCAACGGAATTGCCACAGTGGATTCCACCATAATATTTTATTTTTATTATCATCATCATAATTTTTTTTTTTTAGAGGAAGAGGAGGAGCAGCAGGCAGAAGAGGAGGTGGAGAAGGAGGAGGAGGAGGAAGAATAAAACACTCTTAAGTGTCACAAAATGCAAGCAGAGTACTGCTCTGGAAGTACTGCTATCAAATGCAAAAATCCAAAAGCTATCCCAGATAGGAAACAACATATCTACACACTGGGATTTTGCTACAGAGAAAATGGTTTTGTTAAAGGAAAGTGTACTCTCTCACTTACGTTGCAAATAATTGCTTTAAAATCATGGTCAGAGAGAAGCAAGAAATGAAACTCTTCTGCTTGGACTGCTTAAATAATCATCAGAAGCTAAGCTGAAACAGAAAGGGAATACTTCCTTGTTTCTGGGAAATCAGTTTCTAGGCAGAAAAAAATTTAAACATAGGAGGCCATATCTGCATGCTGGAAAATTTTAATCAAGTCCTTCATCAGATAACATGAAATAGGAAATAACTCTGATCCTGCTCTCAGTAAATGAAACTGGACAGCTGCCATTAACTTTACTGGAGCTGGATCCTTAGCAGAGGAACTACTATACTAAGTCATCAGACAAATTCAACTCAGACAGTTTAGGTAAGAGCAGAGTTAGCCGGCAAATATTACTAAAGGAAGTACAAATCTGCTAGAAACTTTAGAAGTTTCTTAAAACTTTCTCTTTACACAACTTCAAATGTGAGCCTTCTGTATATTTTAAAAATAATATGTACTTTACTATTGCTCCTACTACCCTCAGCACCAATCTCATGTTAGGCACCAAGTTTGCTTATTTTCAGAACTGTCTGTTCTGTCTGTAAACAGAGAACTGCTGATAAGTTTTAGCACTTGACCTTGAGAGTTCAGATAATCTAGCTTTTTATTCAAACAGCACAGAGGAGCATGCTGGGGGTAAAAATAGACGAGATAAGTATTATAGGATCAACTGGAAGATATCTTGACACATGCAGAGTGTAATAAAGACTGGAATGAAACAAGTATTACAAGAATATTACTAAAGTCAAAAAAGATTAAAAGAATTAAGCACAGGGATGTAACTACATGTTTTTCAATACATCTAGTAATCAAAAGAGACTTCTAAGGCTTTGATGGACAAAGATAAAACAACTGTCTGTTGCAAAAGGGAGTTTAGAAATACCAAACACAATTTTTGGCCTGACATAAAAAAACACAAGTGTCCTTCAGGAAACTAAAATTCACATCAGACTTTCCTGGTATTTAAGAAAATAAACAATTTCAGAACTGTGCTAAGCATTTGCTTTAACTCATACTTCTGCAATCCTGTTGAATACCTACATGATGCATTTATAAGTTTCCCCTAAGCAAAAGAGATAACAAGTTCTTGATATCTTAATGAATTATTTGAACAAAATTCAGATTACCCAACATGTTAGTTATCCAACATTTATATGCCTCTTCCTGCATTTTTAATATACTGCACTGTCTCAGGGAGGGTATTAGGGGAAAGCTGAAAGGCTAACCTTTTGCAGAATCTGGACTCTTAAAACCTCCCCCATTGATTTTGTGATTTATGGCCAAGGACCTATGGTGAAGAGAGATGATCCTTTTGGCAGAGGAAATTTAAGAAAAAAAGACAGTAGAAGGAAACTCATCTACTCTGACATTCTGTTTCCTGTGTCAGCAATAAAATTCTTCATGGCACTTTGATCCTGTATCTGCATCTAGAAGCACAATTTGTGACTTCTGCTAAAAATACTCAGTGCTGGAATCATAACTTCTGTACAGGACCCCAACACAGAAATATGTGCAACACGTTTATCACTAAAGATCTCTGTGTCCCATCAGCTTGAGAGGTCAGAATCCTTCTGTGGAAGGCTTGACATTCAGGTGAGAGGATGCAGGGAAGTTTGACTCAACAGCTCTTCAGCCTCATATCAGAGGTGTTACAGCAAGTCCATACTTCGGTCCCCCATTCGAACTGCAGCCCTCACACATCTCAGGAAAGATATGCTTAGGATGTGTGCTGGAGGCCTGAGTAAAGAAAGCCTCTTACAGAGTTTCTGATGTTTACAGAAGCAGCTGGGATGAAGAGCTTCCACCCTACGCAAAGAGTGTCTGATACCTCTACAGGATGATCATGCCTAAAGAAAAAGAGCCAGAGGACTGTGCTGTAACTCAAATGAGAGCTAATCTCAGAGAGAAAACTTACTGGCATCAGCAAAGAAGGAATGCCCTTCAGGCACCACATGCAAGGTAGTACATTTAATATCTTGATAATGTAACTGAAAAAACGTGAAGCTGGAGGACATGTGTGAACACTGCTGACTACATGGCTAATACAGAAGGGAATTATCTGCCAGCCTCAACATTTTCAGTTCTCAGCAACCTCAATAGCCTTGCTCTATGGGTTATACACTGTCTCCTTCCTCAGAGCACCTGGATTTTGGTTCCCAAAGCTTCCCCAATACTTTGCTTCTCCTGACTCCCTCCACCTGCCTTCTCACCACCTGACAATAATACAACCTCTGTATAGCCCCAGGAGGGGGAGGAGAGCATCACTGACTCCCTATAATTTTCATCTCCGGATGGGAAGGATGAGATCTACATGCAGATCTATTTAAAGGGTTGTGTCTGTTTCAGGAATTGTAACTTTGTACCTAACTACAAAAAGAACACCAACGCATTACCCTGTAACCCACATCACACCTCACAATTGTACTCCACATCTAACTTGTCATCTATTGCAAGAAGGAAAAAAAAAGAAACATCTTAAGAAAGTTCTATCATCTGCTTCTTTTCCTTTTCTGGAATTTCTTAAATACTGCATGTAAAAATGAATGCATCTACTTCCTGCCTTATCTTTCTCAGGCACCAGCTTCTCAGTTAGGACACTTCCTGTTTGGTTAGTCTGGAGGCATCCAGAATCCACAAAGGTGCCAGATAAAATAATACAGAAGTGTGATAACTTGTGTGGACTACAGAATAGCTAATTTCTTGTTTTCTTCTATTCAGATGCCTTGTCCACTTTACAGAAAGAATAAGAACTTCATCTAATAACAAATAAAAGCCACTTGAGAAAAAAGTCCCTACTTTTTATCTTAGTCTTTTGTTGCTGGCAAAAAACAAGCTGTGGAAATTCCAAACTTAGTTTCTAAAAAACTGAAAGTATGATTTTAGTGATGCTGGATCTAAAAAGGAAATTGTTGGATAGCCTTTAAATCCATATACTTAGAGTGCCAACTACTGTATTCTGAGCCAAACTTTATTAGTTTGGATAGCTGAGCTCCTATTTTCTTCATAGTGACATAGGTTAAAAAAAGTTTCCCTCCTGAAATATTATCTAGTATTTAACAAGAGTCAATTCAAATATGAGCCTTGGAGTATTCAAAATCTCTTTGAGAATTCTGAAGTAAGACTTCAGATCTACTTTTATTTTGATCTGAATATACCAAGGCGTATCAAAATAATTTGTTCTCACTGGAGAAAACAACAAAAAAACCCCAGACAGAACTCATTCAAAATGGACAGACTGAAAAAACAGAGTGGGTTTTGGGTCAACATTCAGATGATAGCTAGAACTTAGGATATGGCAAGGTAAAGTCTGATAAAAACATTTAAGTAGGAATATGAGCAAGTTACTTAATTCCCCCAACACTCCACAGGAAATTCCAATACCATTAAATCTTGTTCTGTACTTTATTAAGGCTGGCATTTCACATGGTCAGAAGAAGTTTACTGAGACAATGGTGCAGAACTTCTTGGCCAAGCTTTCTTATTACTCACCAGCAGCAGCTCTCCAATACACCTGTAGATCAGTCACTTCCCTGTTTCCCACATCCTTCCTGCTCTTCAGTCATGAAGCACATGGATGTTGCTATGGACCAAGAAAGACAAAGGGCAACAATGAGAGCAAGGTCTGTAACAGACCATTCCACCTGCAAGAAATCCAGAACTTGGATTCTCCTAGGCAGGCTACTGAAAACTGCACTGCTACTGATTGATTGTCCTTCAACTTGTCTACCAGAATATATTCTTTTTTATTTCTTACAATGGTTCATACTCCGAAGAACTGTGCTTGGCTGTGTATTTTTGCTGCCTTTTGTTATCTCTGTTGTCTCACAGTGGACTGTCTCACTAACAGGTAGAAATATTACACAGATGTCAGACAGGAATTAAATGACTTAACATTGCAGGATTCAAGATTCATAATTTTTAAATC
The DNA here is from genome assembly GCA_013399875.1 of Gymnorhina tibicen. Taxonomy (NCBI): domain Eukaryota; kingdom Metazoa; phylum Chordata; class Aves; order Passeriformes; family Artamidae; genus Gymnorhina; species Gymnorhina tibicen. Next base: position 375,315 of record VXAZ01005435.1, on the reverse strand, counting down.
TTCCATATAGGTAAGAATTACAGGGATTGTTCAGTTGTTTTTTTTTTTAAAGACACACACACACAAAGGAAATCTTCCTTTTACCTAGATTTTGTCACCTTCCCCTCTCTGGAAGTGGACTGAAAGTCCTGAAGGAACTGAGCTTCCAAATAGAAACAAGATGGAATGAACCAATTTTTACTTCCATTAAATAAGAATGACAAGTATTCAAGAGAAAGCATTTTGCAGTAGCAAAATATGTATGTTTGTGTTTCTGTACACATGCTGGTAAATCAAGTGACGCTTGAAACCAGCTGCAAATCTATTAAGGATCTGGCACCTTTCTTTTCTCTCTTGAATGTGCTCTACCTTAAATAAAAGACATGCTGTTCTGTTACTTGGACTATTTCTCTCTTTCCTTTTTTTTTCCGCAGACAGTTAGGTATCACCTTAACTGCTTTGTTTGTTAACACTTCCATGACAAGAATATGCCAAAGTAGGAGTGGCTAAGTGAAAAAAATCATAAGCAGCTGAATTTTTCTCGACAGGCAAAGGTAAGAAAGATGAGAGTTACTGGAATTTATTTCCCCTCCCCAGACAATTACTTGGCTAGGCATCAAAGCCCCAGCCCTCGTAGACTGATATGGACAACTGAGCAAGAATTGCTTTCATAGTTGTGTCACCCTCTATCACAGAACATGTTACTCTCTAGTGATAAGAGAGGCAACTTGAGAAATGTGACAAATGTTTGAAATTGCTGTCAGGCAGGATAAAAGTCTGTGCTGAATTAGTATGAGAAATATCTGACTTCCAACATTCCCATACCTCTTAGCCAAGGATCCCTCCTGAAATTTCCCAAGAATTGTAAGTGAATACCAAACCATAAGTAATGGATGGTTTAAGGACCCTTTTGCTCGGATAAATTTTGCCTCGTTTGACTTAATTTCTTACTACAGTTAGCTGTGCACCATGCGGAACGGATATTGGTAGCTCTCTTTCAATAACTCATCTCTAGACAAACCTGTATGGTTCTCTTGCAGCTGAATGAAATCACTACTGACTAAGTGAGATGACCATGCAGCTACTGCCAGGGCTTTCACTTGGAAGCTGGGACTTCCTAACGGGAAAGGGAACTATTCTGTGCAACCCACAGTTTCTAAAATATAAAGACATAAATGTTTCATAAGCAGTGTTGAATCCTTTTGTGGATCCAGGATCAAATCTAGTTAAGTTCTTGTAGGCTCATGAGCTCGAGATTAATCTTACCTCTGTAGCACCTTTCAGTATTCAGGATATCAGTAGCATGATGACTTGGGATCTGCAAGACCATCAGGATCCAGGCACAGGAACTTCCAGAGACGTATGAGGGTGAATTCAGTAAGATTTAAGCAAGTCCTCTTACACTGAGTTTCCTAGATTATTTGAATGAATATAACACAACCATCTCACACTAAAAAGAAATACACTCTAGCAATTCTATATTATTGATTTAAAGTATTTGACATAAACCCATCAGCCTGTGATTTATTATTACATCTTATCACAGTGATTCATCTGCTATGGCACCAAGATCCAGCTGCTGACTTTGCTTTTCTTGCACTCTCAGGTGTCTTGTACCATGACTATTGAATTTTTGTGGCATGAAGAGATTTTCATTCTACCTCTAAGGTCAGCATATGCATCCTGCTGTAGCTCATGGTTTCACAAAATGTGCTGTTACAAAGCAAATACAGTCCATCAACAATTTAGGATCTCAGGCAATTTAAGAAAAATTGTTTCTCTTTATCCTGCATATTGTATTTATTAATGGGAATGTTTATTTTAAATTTATTTTTCTATTCATTAATTGGAAAATTAATAAATAAAATTTATTTTCAAAGATTACCAGAAGATTTGCACATTTAACATGAAGGAGGACAAATTTTCAAGTGAAGTCTATAGTACAGAACGATTACAAGGATGAAGAGAAATTTATCACAAGATTGAAAAGTAAGCAGTGTATGTGTTCAAAACTCCATAATTACCCAGGAGGAAAGCAATTACTAAATTAATCTGCACTATTTACTAGTTCCTACTAGCTCATCATATTCCTTTTTTAATAAAAGAAACAACTCCTTTCTAAGTTTTCAAAAGCATTGTACAGTACAGTTGAAAAATGCAATTAATTTAGACTAAAGCTGCAGATGGTTATAAAGATTAATAAATGAGGATATGACGATCCTGCGCAACATTCCTTGTGAAGTTAGTTTTGGTTTCATGAATCATCTGTAAACTTGCCTTGATCTTTTATTTTCTTACTCTTCCTAATAAAATCCAATGTTTCAATGAATGCATTTCATATTATGGCATTAAGCTGTTTTCATAAGGATTTCTATAATGTGCCATTTAAGATTCAGTTTATCCTTCCAATGCTGTTTTAGACAGAAAACTAAAGGACAAAGTCAGACAACCACATTAGTGTTTTGACTGACAAACAAAATTACCTACGGGACTTGAGGGCGAATAGCACTTTTCTGGCACATATCTGTAAAGCAAACCATTGTGAATAACTGGAAATCCTGTCAGGATCTAATTAGAAGAAATAGGACATAAAACCAAGCAAGAAGTCATCTGTGACTTTTTGGTAATCTCATGATTACTGAGTGACATCAGTTGCAACAATTTCATAGTAAATCCTTAAAGTCACTGAGGGTTGAACACAGTGCAAGCTTAACTTGATATGCGATTGGAACTTCAGTTTCACCTTGGCTGTAATTGCTGGCTGTGTCTCAAAAGCGAGATCTCCACATTATTCAGAGAGCTCTCTGGAGCTCATGGAATGTCAAGAGTCTGCAGAGAAAGTGAGTATAGCCTGGATTGTCACATCTGGGTTTACAATACGCAGAAGTGTTCAGTAGCAGTGAGAGCAGCTTGATGCTTCCCATATGAATATGCAGGAACTACCCAGGAGCCCAAGGCAGCTTTAAAATCTTGCTGTTAAAGAGACATGAAATCTACCATTCCTGCCAATGTAACAGCACTTTACATAGAGATAAATTTCACAGGTTCTTCTCTGAGAAACTTATACTCAAGGTATGCATGAATATCAAACCTGCCACAAATTTCTTCGCAAAATTTCCAGGGTCCACATATGGAGAAACTATTTGAAAGAGGGGTAAAACAAATTCTTTTAAATATCATAAGTTCTTCTTATGCTAAAACTTAAAATCTTTCTTGACAAACCAGGAATCACTTACCATTGCTCCACAAAACACAGTAAATAATGTAAATAGGTAAAAGAACAAATAGCGGGAGAAATGGAAAAGAGGAAATAGGTATTAAGGAAAATTCTGAAAATGTTATTAAATAGTCTTTCTTCAGTATCTCACTTACTTCAGGAAAACTTTTTTCTTATGAAGTAGCTCAAATGAAAGGACAAATGGTGCTAGCCCATACAGTTAAGATAAAAAATTTTATAGAGAATATTCCTATTCTCTTATTATTATTTCCACATATTACAAAACACATGACATGTTTTGGGTTGTAGGTTACACTTTTTAACTTCTTACACCAGAAGGAAACTTTTTCATAAATAAGTGCTGCTGCTGCAGTTTCTCCCTTACATTTAGAACTATTTGCTTATTATCTTTTCCAGCATATATTAAAAGAAATGCAACTTTACACCAAAACCTTTGACAGAAAGGTCTGCTTTTGCAAGAGAAAGAAGGTTTTTCTAGTTAATTCAGTATTCCTCTAAACCTTGGTAAGAATCATGGAAAGTAGGCCAGAAGCTGGCTAGTGTCTGAGATCTCACTCCTATTCCCCCATTTCCAGTATTTTGGAACTGAAATGCTGTTTGGATGTGCTCATCCATGTAGCTGTTACAAGGAGACAGAGGTGGACAGAATATACCTACAGCGAATCAGTCAGAACTTTTTCAAGCCAGAATCCCGTCCCTGACACTGGCCAAAAGCAGATTAAAAGAGAAAAGCTTGAGAATGGTGGAAGAACAAGCAATACAGTTGCTTACACAGGGACTCCAAGACAAATGGTCTCTGCATTGAGTCTGTGTTTTTGAGAGCATAATTCAAGACAAGAAAAATCATGAGCAAGTGAAATTTGAGAAATATCTAAGAGATTTGGAAATACAAGTTTACTGACGTGTTTCTAAAGCTTGCAGCCTTTTAAAATCTTATCCTAAACAGCACAGAAAAACAGAAATTAATAGTACTAACTAGCACTATTTCAGTTAGAACTAGGAATCACCTGCTCTGTTCCGCCACTCTAAAACCAGCTCTGCTGCTTTACTCTCCTCTGCACTACAACTGCAAAATCTTTTTCTCCATGCAACTTCAAAATAATCTCTGTAATTTCTGAATCTAGAATGCCACTGAACTTTATCAACTGAACTCTTCTTAGCATCCCAGTTTTGCACAGAGCCTCTGTCAAAGTTTGGAACTGTCCCACAGCTGTTGCTGCCTGCCAGTGCACTACTCCCAGGCCATCTCAGTCCTGTTACCAGTTTGGCTGTGTCACCGTCCGCTGACTTTGCACTACAGGTGTCACAGAGCTGCCTGTTGGCACCCGCCTGTAAAGGTAAGATTTCCCTAAATTGATCATGTCACCTTCTTACTTGGGTTTTCATTCTGACCTAGTCTAAAACCCAATGGACTCAAACAGAGAATCTTCTAGATATACTATTAGACTGCATTGTCCTCTTCAACTGCGTAACGACTTACTAAAGGATTTTTTAACCCTGAAAGCACCACATTTACTAACACTACAAACTGGAATGACTGAAAAGCTAAGGAGATACTCTGCTTGCTTCTTTGCAATAAGGATTGGTGTAACTGAACTCACGAGGAACATGATAATTTATAGAGCTCCCGCCTCCTGCTATGCTGGGCCACTCAGCCCAGGGCTCAAGCACAAAGCATGGAGGTAGTCTTGGCCATAGCACAAAAATTTGCAAATTCTATCACAAGAATACATATCTTTACCTAAAGAGTGGAACTTGGATTTGCAAAACAGCTTGAAAATCATGTCAAAACTGATTGCAAAATGCGAAGATGTTTCAAATGAAATATACGAAATACTAAATCTCTAATGCATATAATCAAAATCACTTTTCTTTCTGTGGTGTTTCTTTCCATTCTCCTCTTGGGAGAAAGTTGGCATTTATAATTTTAGTAGCATCTATTATCTCTCTTTAAACATTTCTCAGTTTTATCAGAAAAGCCTCCACCTTCTGCCAATACACAATAGATTAAATCTTCCTGTGGCTTCAGCCCTTTTCAAAATCCCAAAGCCACACTTGAGGTAAAGAAAGAAACAGGATGTCCAAGCAAATTATACAAAAATAGGAAGAAGGTTGTTTATGAAATGGCAACCAGAGTCCTGACATATACAATATTTTCATTGTTTTTTCCTTTGCCATAAGTTTTCTGACCCTTCTGGTTTTTTGTTTTGTTTTGTTTTGTTTTGTTTTTTCTGGCTGATTTATTCATCAGCTTTTTCTATCACTATGGCAAAGGCAAATATCCTCTGGAAGGAAGACCATTTTCCCTCCTGCACACTTCCTCTGGGACAGAGAAGAAAAGACGCTGATTTATTATCCTGACAAAGTTGGCCACCTGGACAGAAACACCCATCATTCTCAGAAGTGCAAGGCTACAGCATGCTCTGGCAAAATCTGCCTGAGGAACAGATCATTTCCCACTTTTGCATTTACTGTAGGACCAATGTCTAACTTACAGCAATAGTCAACAGCAGTGGCTTCAGCAGAAGATGAAGACTGCACATTACTGGCCAAGTTCCTAATGCAGTTCTCTAAATAATGTCCTTATTTGCTGAGATTATGTCTCCTTATTTGAGGTATGACTTCCTTCCTTAGCTTGTCTTACTTTACTGCAATTAATTATTCCTTCAACAGTGAAAAACCACAAATTTTTTTTTAAGTCCAAACCCATGCAAAATGAACAATGCATACAAAGACTGGTAAATACTAGAGCATACAAATTTGTATAATTTGAACATTTTATCTCTGAAGACAGCAAGAAACTTCCCGAAAGTTTCCTACCTACAAATTATCGCATAATCAGATAGTATCGGTTTCAGAAATCACAACATACTTAAATCAAGGAAATGCGAAACTCTGACTGGAAATGAGAGGAATTCTCACATATTAAATCACAGTTCATGCTAATCCTCGGATTAAAAAAGTAATCTTCCTTATTTCATCTATCCTGTGATATTTATAACATTTGAACTGCCTGTATTTAGTCTGTGACCTTTATATTTGACCTTTAACTGAAATTAGTTATAGAAAGAAGGAAAGATAATTTTTAAAAAGAGGAATTTAAGGTTTATGGTGGTCTAGAAGTTAAAATCACTGCCATGTGAAAACTGATTTTTTATTTTTTATGTATTCCAACTAGATGTAGGACTTAGACCAGTTTTACCGAGCTTCACTAACTGTGTGAGTTAACACATGGACACCTACAGATATCCTACATATCAATGTTTATATCTGCAGTTTAACCCCAGTGAAAGGATATTCTTGCCCAGTTTTAAAACTCCTTACAACACAAAACTTTATGGCCTACACTTACAATACATAAATGCTCTGTGCTATGTGAAACACAAAAATATATCAATATAATGAGTTATTAATATCTATATGACATATAGATTAAATAATCATAGGTAAAGGAGAAAATACATAGATCTTTCTCAATATATTATAATTTCTTTTAGAAAAACTTTTTGCTCAGTGATTTATGTGTATACTGCAGATTACTCCTGAAATGTCTTCTACAAGCTACCTTTATTAAAGGTACACAAACAAAAATTTGTTTTCCGGTGCCACAAAAATGCTATATCTGCATCTATTTTGTCAGGATTAAGACTGATGCCAACAATTAATTTATTAGCCCTATTCTCCACATACAGGGAATTTATAGCTTAAATCATCTCAGATATACTTAAATCTCAGTTAATTTAAAAATGTTTTTCTTGATTTGCAGTTGAATGCCAATATCACCACGTTGCTTGCGTGCATACAAGTGGAGGCCGAGGACCACTGTTTCTGATGGAAACTGTCATTTGACTTGTCTAATAAGCTCAAAGGAACTGGAAAACACTGCGAATGAACTACACAGGAAAGTTAAAGACTTATCTCTAGTAGGAGAGAAAATGCTACAATATTCCAAGTGGAATCCTTGTAGGCAACTCAAATGTTGAACCAATGTATCTGTACGCTGAATTACATCAATCTTCAAAAGTACTGTATTCCCTACAGGGCACATAAAACCTATATACAAGCAATTAGGGATGTCATTCTCAATTTCAGTCCTCTTTAAAAAATGGTTGAAAAACACGTTCAATTAAAAACCAATAAATATTCATGCATATATTTATTGAGTTTGATGTAACTGTCATGTGTGTTCTCCAACAGAACAACGAATTCATCTCCCTGATGCAGGTACCCAATTGCTTTCAATATCCTGATTTTTTCCTTGTGTAATACGTTCTACTTCTTATCATATTATTACAGTTGGGTTATTTTAGTTTATATTCTAGTCATATATTTGTAAATGTCTATCAGCATTGTTATGTAGTAAAGCATCAGAGATAATAATAATAACAATAATAACAATAACAACAATAACAACAATAACAATAACAACAACAATAACAATAATAACAATAATAATAATGTATTAATTTTGGGGAAGAAAAATTAAGGCAGTTGAGAGGCACTAAAACTTCTTATTTGCTTTTCTGTGGAGAAATGTGTGACCAGAATGATTTGGCCATACAAACATCTACGAATCTTTCTCAATGTGGGCCCCGTAAATTGTGCCACCAATCAGGTATTGTGAGTTCTTTATTTGCAATAACTCCAGAATATTATCGGCAAGGATTAGCACTAGCCATTGAATTTTGATTCTTTTGGATCAATTCAGAGAGCCTTGTCTTCCTTTGGAAAGACTACAAAATTTTGAATGACTGCCGAGAAAAGCAGCCTTTGCTAGGAAAAAAAATACAATGCAATAGGTCACTGGAAGTTTCCCTCTAAATTTTTTTATATGCAACCTTTTAGGGAACAAAGGGAGGTAGGGCCTTCCATTTGAAATAACAAACCTCAACTACGTTACAGAAATCTATGGTCACAGAAACACAGGCATTCACATAATTATGTTAAAGAACATTAGGTGCTTCTGGAGTCTCCACCCTGAAACGGTTTCCTGTTTTTCAAAACCTCAGCTACTGATGCTAAATGCTGAAAGATTTACTTTAATGCAGCTCATCTCATTACAGCTCCTACATCCTGTTTGTAAATCTGTCACTGAAATGAAGTTTTCATACAGCTGTGAAATCTGTCCAAACTGACCACTGTTACATGCCAAACTGAACCCAGTGTGAACTTTCTTGAGTTAAGAATCTGTCTTCTCATTTTCACTGTGGGAGACCTCATGTTTCTGAGCTCCTACAGGAATAGTTAAAAGCCTTAAAAATACACACCAAAAAAGGAAAACTGAACCACTGAACTAAACTCATCTTCTAGTTCTTGAAGAGTTTGTTCATACAGCCATAGGGTTAGTTTTAGACTTCAGAAACACTCATTAAAACCATAAAGATACATTTACAGAAACACAGCTTCACAGGATAAAAGCAATTAGTCACAGATCAAATACTGTTAATAAAATGGAAGTGCTTTGTACTTCCAAACTTGTTCTAGTGAAGATGACTATTGATCAAAACACTTTCTTAGAAACTCCCACATCAATAGCTATATGTAGAAACAAAAAAAAATTACATAGTCAAATCTGTGTTGACATAATTTGATTAAACAAAATCCATCTCAGGGTCCCTTCCAAGGCATATCTCTGTTCTAGCCCATTTTCTCTCTTCGCTAAAAAGAGAATGAATCAGGCTTATAAGAAACCTGGAGAGTTGATGCTTAGGAAGTACTGCCCTTCCTACTTATGCCTAAGATCTTTGGAGCCTTTCAGATTACCTCATCCTTTTTTTTCTTGTAAAATACGAATTCTCTAGATAAAGGTGTAAAACAAGAATTTCCCTAGAATCTCTTAATTTGCTTAGTGTATTATTTTTTTTCCTGACATTTCAAGCAATAGTTTTTGAAGTCCAGGCTGCAACTGCATGGAATCCACTTAGACCTGCACTCCTGCTTTACTGCGGTGATCTGATTTTCAGACTTTCATAGAACCTCTACCCTTCCTCAAAAAAAGGAAAAAAAATTGATCAAAAAATACAAAGCCTCACCAGTCGTCACTCATAGTCTTTACAGTTCACGAGTTAAAGCACATTGATGGGAATTACTGTATTCTTCCTGTAAAGGTTTTTTGGCTTCTTTGAAATATCTCCTGGCAATTAAGATTATTTTGAAGATGTCTGCAGTCCAAACTCCACTTGATTGTGTAAATTTTCCATACTACCCACTTCCTTAAAAATCATTAGAGAATAATTTCCTAGGTAAAATCTGAAAATAGTCGACATTCCTTTTGATATTTTTAAATTTTTTTCAATCTGTTAAGCTTTGAAGCATGATCATTTCCCACACATATGAATGCCTGTGTACACTCATATTTTACAAATACACCAGAAAATGCATTTTATAGTTCTTGCTCATTGAACCATGTTGGAGTTTAAAACTACATCACCAGTATTTTACCAAATTTCATGTAAAACAGACTGGTCATAGCAAAGTCCCCAGTAGATGTCATAGTATAAATGTTACTCTTACAAAATAATTTTTAATATCCTGCATGCAAAAACATATCGTTTTTCACATTACTTATTTTAAAATGTTCCTTGATACACTCACAACTCTGCGAATTTTTACTGTTTTAATTTTTTTTTACCAAAAACTTCAGTTATTTCCAAATTGAGGTATTATCCAAGTATGGTGTATGACCAGACCGTACACACACACACACCATCATCCCTTCAGAGCAAATAAATCTGTCGCAGCTCTTGCTTGCATGTGCTCAGGGTAGTCCTAAATGCACCTACATTGGAGCTCAACAGCACAGCTGGTCTGCCGGAGCTGCATTCCCATGGTCTCTGTCAGTATGACATGCTGTGAAGGAATTTCTGCAGTGAGATATTTTATTTTAAATTGCTATTAAGGTTGCAAATCCACATGCAAATCCATTTTTTTTTCTCCAGGAAACCTTCCGTTTCTTTACTAGAAGAGATAAATTGATTGTGGTAATCAGTGAGGGGTTGGACTACAAAGGAGACTTTTTGTACCTCAACTTTGTCTCATTTAGCCACAATTAAATTTACTGAACACTGTCATTTGTCTAATTAAAGTAGTAAGGAATGTTTATTACTCTGAAAATTTGGGTGCTTAACTTAGGTAATCAAAGTTAATACAGTTGAGGTGCTCCAGAGAAGTGGGTAGAAAACACCAGTATATTAATCAGTGGCAATTGTCTTTCATATTTTGGTGATCTACATCAAGTATGTTGGCCTAGGTACCATATAAGCACATGTGTTCAAGTCATTTCAATTCTATCATCCTTTGAATAAGCTGCAAGGGAGGGGAAGGTTTTTAAATCCTGTTACTAATAAGAATTGTCATAATATCCTAGTTTATGAGGAAATGCTTTGAGGTTACAGACTAAAAAGAGAAGATATAATAACAGTGCAATAGAAAAAAACAACTTTAGGCCATATCCAGCTTCTAAACATTTTTTACATGAGAACTAACACCCATTTTGTCCCATTTCCTACATCCACAACCACTTCTACTTGGAAAGAACAGCAAGCAAGACCCAGATCCTCACAGCAATTTCCCTTGATGTGTTTTGCTATACTAAGTGAACCTAAATTCCAGACAGCTCAAGGGAAATGACACCCTCGAGCAGAGACTGCAGTTTTAGTCCCTGGAACAGCACACCTGTGGAGTCCTTCAGTTACACGAGGAAAACACTTCTTTTTTAGAAATGGGCCTGATAAAGAACTGTTCTGTGACAGCCCATCTTATAAAACGCAATAAATCTGAGATCAGTGAAGCTTGGATGAGGAGTGACTCAGATAACAGCCCAGCACTTGTGGAGAACCCAGGTGCCTGAACACAGCACCTGCTGTGAGCCCCTCCACAGCACAGGCTCCTCTGGGCTCCCACAAGAATGTCTTAACCATTAAAAATCTATCCAGAGATCTCATCAAGCAAAGAACAACAATTAGACTGGAGAGAAAAACCTCAGGCAGAATTTAGATTCAGCAGTGATTCCTAACTGTGGGGAATTTTGTGTGATATAACACCTGTCGTACAGAGTTACAACAGAAAAAAGTACTGAATTTGAGAATTTTAATATCAGACAACTTTATATTTGTTACCATAAAAAGATTACAATAAACATACAAAAGCATATGCTCTGGAAGTTTTAAAATCTTCAAAATATTCAACGGTTAGATTTCATCTTGGAGGTATTTTCCAACATTAATGATTCTGTGATTACTATTAGCTCCATTTTCAAACTCAGATGGGCCTATGCTATGAGGCAAAACTTTTCTCACATTAGAATCTTCTGCTGCAACTAGTAGTGGTACCAGTCATTGCCAGCTAGATATCCCATGCACAATAGGCTACGTTATACAATGGCAAAATTAACAGTTCGCCTTTTAACATAAACAATTTTATGCACAATAATTTCCTTTTGTTCTTTTCTTTTGGACAGTCTGTAGTTGTGCAACTGCCTTCCAGGTATGGCAGTGGTCTCTACTGAGGCAGTGGAGAATAGGAAGTCATAGTATAAATATCTTGCAGTAGCGTCTCTTAAGTATCTGCACTCTCCTCTTTCAGTTTCTTTTCAGTTATCAGTAAATTAAGAGTTATTTTGAAACTCTTCTTTCTGGTAATTAGTTTTTAATCTTATTTTCAGTAGTTCAGTTTGCCTATCTTTCTTCTTAATTATGAAATCACCTGCACCTTTATACACTGGTTTCAGTATACTCAGTTTTCCTTAGCATAATTATTTTCTCTTCCCAGTTAATCAGAGGGTAACTTAAAAACTGCTTCTATTTTCTTTAAAGACTCTCTGCTACACTGAAAGGTCTCACATTTCCTATCACCATAATTGCTCTTGGGACTTTTCCAGTCTTCTCAAAATCACATGCTAAATGTTCTCATTTCCTTTCCAAAATGCCTTTCCAAAAGACAGTTTCTTACACTTTGAATTACAGCCAATCCATTCAGTATGACAAACACCTCTCACTCCTTTGTAAGTATTTCCTCACTGGCACCTGGAAGGAGTTAGCAAGATCACTCAGGTAACTACTTTTTCACAAGCCACTAATGGCTCAAGACACTACTGAATGTAGCCTGCAGTTGCCCTGATAGTTAAAACTAGCAGAATTGTAAGATATTTTATAGAAGGGATATTTGCAGGCATTTAACCTCTTTGCATGTCTTATAACTTCCAATACTAGATAAATTCTCAAACTCCTTTCTTCCAAATACTTTCCAAATCTAGCCCTATATTATTTCTTAGTATTGTGTGCTCACAATATTGTTCTTTTCCCACATAGTTCCTGCTCTGTCACTCAGTTACTTCATTTCTACAAAATCAGTACAATTAATTAAGATTTCCTGCTATTCTTTCTTTCAGTTATCTTGCTAGAAATGCCCCCACTACTTGGAAACATGCAAAAAAAATTTCTGAGATATCGAAACTGAAACATCTCCAGGAGAATAAAGAAAAAAAGAAAAAGAAAAAAATGGATAAACTGTGTTATTTGTGAAATGAAACAAAACAAGATAGGTTTAAAAAAATACTCGTGATACTAAGTTCAGTGTCGGCTCTTGGCATGTTGCACAATCTCAAAACTGAAAAAAATAACTAGATGTTACTTCACAGGAAAGTATTTCTGATTATTAGTTGTGTAAAATACTGAAATATATACATAACATCAGTAGAGGGTATTAGCTCCAGTTAACTATGTAATAGAAGCCTCATATATGCTTAAATGTTTTGCTAAAAGAATCCTTAATACCATAAAATAAGAATTGTAAGTGGAGGAATAAAAATGCAAGAAACCACCCCTTTAGTCGGCAGAGCATTCAGTAATGAACGCAGAGGCTCACAGGCTTCGTGTAAAAAATCTGTAACAAACTTCTACTACAGCAATCACATCTTAATAGCTCTGAATATGTTTTGTACCTATGTACTAAAGCAGACACTGTTTAATGAGGGTTGAAAGGTGTGGAAATACCCTTGTAAAAGAAAGGAAATGGAAATCCCCCTCTCATCCATTATTACTTCAAAATATTTTATGTAAAATTAACATCATAGTCATGGATGGAGTTGAATGTTTAGGAATATGGAAAAATCTACTTGCATTCTGGATATTCTGAAGATCTGTAGGGGCCAGCATGGTTCGAAAATATTGTGCTTATAACTATTCTTTCTCAGTAAAAACTTAACCTCTGTTAGATATCAGTCCCTTCTTTAATTTATGTTGGAATAGCTCTTGTATTTCGCAAGACTAGACTAAAACTGAAAGAAAAAGGAAGGGAATGTACATGGTCAAATTAACTCCTGCTTTGAGCAAATGCTGCAGACAGACCAGGCACAGGGAGGCTCGGCTCCTTACTCTGGCTTGTTACACTGGTTTTGAACGTTCTCAGCTTTTTCTTTAGTCCTCACCTGTGCTGGAGCAAACTGCTTTTAGACATTTCTGCTCATAATAGAAATACTGCAGTTTAGAACTTCAGTTCTGGTCAAAGCTTACACTCAGGGGAGAAAACAGAGAGAGAAGAAAAGCCAAAAAAAGAGTGAGGGGCAAGCTGGAATCTCTATCCTTCCCCCACACAGTGGGCCCTGGAAGGAAGACTGCTGCTCCTGGGAAGGCAGCTCGTGGGTGAGGAACATTGGGGAGGCTGCATTTATTCCTTGGGCAGGCAGACAGGAGTCACTTGCACATAAATTATTACAGCAAAATTACCAGTTGCAACAGGAGATGAAAAGGAGGATGTGTGTCTTTCCACAGGCTGTCCCTTTACTGCAAATGCAGTAGCAGGCTTGGGTTTGAATCCTAAATTGAGGTAAGCAGAAAAATGCTCTTTCAGCCTCAGCTGTTACTCTGTCCTCCAGCCTGCCTTCCTCAGCAGGCAGACTGGGAGACACACTGTACCTGAATTAGGACAACTAACTTAGGGTGTCTCTGGAAACACTGAGCCAGTACTGGGAATTTGTCATGTAATTTGCAATGGAATATGGCAGCAAATATTCACAGATGATTGAAATAAACAAACGTCACTAATTTGGCACCTTCCAAGAATATTAAGCAAATTAGTTTACCAAAAACTAAAAAGAAGAGTGATTTTCAAGTGACAATTGCAGTATAAATGTATTTATAATAATCTTCTGAAACTCTGATCTCTTCAAATCAGTGTGTTGCAAAATGCCATGTTAATGAAGAGCCTATTCAACATCCCATTAGAATGTTGTATATTTCTAATGCACTCCTGGTATTCCCAAGAAACAATCTTCATTGTAATAAATAATTCAGAGCAATTAACATTAAATTAAATAAGCATTTAAGAAATGTTAATGTTTCCCCGTACTGTCTGTGTCTTCTGCTAGAAGACTCACAAGGCTCTAGGCCTATTTCATAGACCCTGCTTGACTTCCTGTGAAGAGTCACCAGCCAAAATTTAACTACCCCGGTTCTTTCAGTACTTTATAAATACAGAGCCCTTAAAATACACTTTTTTGATGAACCATCTTGTGAATAAATTCATCTAAGGCTAGTGAAGTAAAATAAGCAGTTTCAATGTGTGATAAGCAGCTTAAGAAAGATTAATTTTAAGAACTTATTTTTAAGCATATTCACAGGTTTAAACTACATTAAATTTATCAACTCATGCTTTCTTCAGTTCACCTATGACACTAAATCCAAAAAAAAGTCATGCTGGATTTCTTGCTGAGCGTGCCTATTTTATGGCTGTTGCTGCAATCCAAAATTAGTATTTTATTTAGTATCAGCACTTTCTTGAAAACAAATACAAAGTTGACAGTTATTTTTAAGAATGTGCTGCGTCACACATTTAGAAAACACAAATAATGCCAGCAAACATGAAGGAGATGTACCTTATAGAGTGTCGCAGGAAACAGAAATCTCACAGAACAAAAAGATCTTCCTATCACCAATAACTAGAATTTGGGCCTGCTATTGTTTATTTAAAACATAGGGAAAACTCTGCTTCCTGACACTATACATGTATTTTGCTCCATATACAGCATGACCCTTGACTTTATAGACATTAGAGAGCTCCTTGGCTTCCATTCAGTTTAGCCACTATAGACTGAACATGCAGGAGGTTCAGCCAACATCCACACTACTTTAAAAGGATTTGACACATCATCAGAAAAAACAAAATATGAGTTTCCTTGAATTCTAGGGGGAAAGCACTTGAACGGCAAAAAGAAAAGAAAGGGAAGGACAGATATGTTGCCAGGTCAGATAGTCCTGCTCCTTGTTGCTGAAGCAGCACTAAGCAAAACTCCCAGCTGTACAAGTACTGTATCAGCCCTACCACATTTCTTAGGGCTTTTGAAGGCTGAAACCTGCAGTCAGTTCTCCAAAGTACAGAACCCAGTGGAAAACTGCATGGTACAGTCCCCACTAAGGAAAAAATGCATGATTCCTAAACAAAAAAATAAAAGGAATTTAAAAATTAAGCCTGGTTTTTAATAAAGCAGCAGAAATCTGTGGTTAACTAAGGACAATGTTCATGATCTGCCATGTCTTAATATAAGTTAGTGGAAAGGTAGTACTTTCTGGATGATGCTCACCTTCCTGGGTAATCTATGGCATCTCTGTATTTGATGCAAACGCGCAGATCAGCACTAGGTGTTGTTTCTAAGAGGTGTTAACAGGAGCTAGAGTTTTTCACATGTTGCTGATAGAAGGGAAAGATTTAGTAATTGGTTATAATTTCTTCTGAATTTTATTCCTAAATGCCTCCACTTCACCATTTTCGTGATGGAGGCCTTTCACGTTTTCCATCTCTTGGGAAGCATCATTTTTCCCATTTAAACTTGAAGTATGTCCTTCTAGCATACTGATACTAAGCACAGGAGTTAAGAAGGACTCTTGAATCACCAAATACACAATAAAGCAGGAGCTGGAAAATTCAGTATATCTTGAAATGAGAGGAAGATATAAAAAAATAATTGCTGTGAAAGTAATTCCTTTTTTTTCTTATTTTTAAACAGACTGCCATGTTAAAAGTAGCTGATTTTTTGCTCTTCGCTAACCTAAAGGATTTTTTTTTTGCTACTACTGGTTGTTCTAACAGCTTTCTACTAGGTTCTTCAAATTTGCAATCCCACTGCCTGAATTAGTGCGCACCTACCTCTGCACAATTTTTACAAGCTTTTGAACTTCCTCTACCATGCCTTCTGTCCACAGATGATTCCTTCTCTTCTAGCCTCTCCTGAAGCTTTGACAAACTTCCTGTTTTCTTGACAATGTTGACTATATCCATTATCCCATTTTCACTTCCAAGGAGGTGTCTTGCTCTCCCATTCCTTCCGATCCCATTTTCTCCTCTTTGTTCCAACTCCTTTGCTCTATTTGTTTTCTTGCTTGTTCCTGAGCACTGTCCTTGTGGGATTGCTGTTCTATGAATTTGCTTCACTGACCTTCATATGCTGTCTTGCAAATGTGTAAGCATTAAAATTCTGTAATTATATTAAGCGTTTAAAGTCATCCTTTTTTGCAGGATTTTCAGAAGTTCTGCAAGTGTCTTCCTAGCAACTACTAACCTTGAAGCTTTCCTAGCATTTTCAAAGTAGTTACATGCTCACCCATAGCTCTTACTGTCGCATTAATGACATACTGAACTCTGAAGGAACAACATGGTATTTTGTGGTTATCTTCTGCCATGATAAAATCCTACTAAATCAGTTATTTTTTGCATCTCCTTTGTGACAGATGCACATTTGTGTAACTTGTACAGCAATACCTCACCTCTAAGGAAACAACTATTGAACTCCCCATCAAAAAAAAAGGACTCTCCTTACCTAAAGACCTTGGTTCAAACATGGCATGCTGCAGGGCAGACCCCTTCACTGCATAAGCAAAAGATACAAATGAAAAAGCCAAGAGGCTTTTACTACAGATGCAAAGTTGTTTGTCTGACTGGGTTCTATTTACTTTCAAATGTTAAGACTTTAAAGTAAGTATAAAATAAGACCTCCCCAGACTTCCAAAGCTCGCAGATGTTTTTGTTTATTTGTTTTGTGTTTTAACAACTTTGACATTCTCCTAAGGAATTCTTAAGCTTAAACTGCCTACTTGTGCAGGCTTCCAGAGCTTCCGGATGTTTTTATTTGTTTTGTGTTTTAATAACGTTGACATTTTTCTAAGGAATTCGTAAGCTTAAACTGCCTACTTGTGCTCTTGAATAGGAATTACTGGTTAAGTAAAGGCTTTGGTTTGCCTTATAATTTTGATTGAAACTATATTAATATAGTTTAACTATATTAATATTCTTGTCTGACTTTCATTTCTGATAAAAATACAAATGGATTAATTACGTATACTTGTTAACTAAAAAATAGTAAAAAGTAGAGATTAGGGAAACTGACATATCATAGTGAAAATATATGCATATAAAGACAACTTAGTGGATATCTTACAATAAATACACCTGGTATTTACTTGAACAAAATGTATACTTTGGCATTGTATGTCCCTTTATCCTTAAAGTCATTAAAGGAAGGTTTAATGAGGGCTTCAGGGTTCTGATTCTTTGGGAATCACACATTTTTTCCCCTCTAGCTTGCTGGACCAAATCAGATGAGTGTGTTGGTTTCCTGTAATTGCACACATGTGGTACATAGCTTATCTACTTCCATAAATAATAACGTATATAAACAGAAATATCTAAGCATATGTTTAAAAATCACAAATATGTTTGTAATGTTGAGGCAATGATGCATAAACTATTTCTCACAGCTTTATCTGTGTAGGCAATCTTAAAGTCATTTAACATCTGCATTATTTTTCATGCTTAGGTTTAAGCCTGTTCGGGTTATATAACACAAAAGGTAACTAATTGTATCAGCCTGTTCTCTCCCTAATTCCACTCCAAAAATTCGGACCCTGTTTTTGCTGATATTGTATTCTAGAGGCTTTTTAGACCAGATAACTTGCACAGCTTCACCCTGTTCACCAGCAGCACATGATCCCTTTGGGCCATAGTGCCATCTAGCTTCTCTTTTCCTGACCTCAGTAATTCCATGTGTGGAACACAGTTGTGTGATGTGTGTTCACATCACACAGGGCCAGGGAACAACCATTAACAGAATTGTCAAGTTATTTGACTATTTATCGAGACATACAGCTGAATTAGGGGAGCCTGACAATAAACCCCTCTTTGATAATCCAAATGTGAGACAAAAGCATGTATTTTCCTTTAGAATAGGTCTTTTTGCTTCTCTTCAAAATGGGAAAATCAAGATCCTTACTGACGGTCTAGGCATGCTACCAATGCCTTTGGAAAAGCTCTGGCACCATACCAATACTAATACACACTTCACAGAACAGCAAGGACAACATGGCTAAATCCTCACACATTGCTGAAGGCATTTGTCTCTTACAGAAAAATCTCTGCTTTCAAAGGAGCAAAATGTGAAGAGACTTGGAAAATTCCTTGAGGTGCCTAGAAAGGAAAAATGCTAGAGAAAGTAGCTTTCCCTTTACCTGATGTGGTGGGTGGGTAACAGACTTCCTTGTACACACATGGCATCTGAGATCCACTCAAAGATGCCTGGGTTTCATTTGCCTTTGCAATATATGCAGGACCTAACTATATGCAAGCATACAACAAATTCAGTCTCCTTAATGAGGCTATAACTTCAGAACAAGAGCTGCAGTAGTAGAACAGATAAAGTCTCTTCCAGGTCTGGGTCTGACTCACGTCCTTGGCAGCTTCTGGTGAGCCAGGACTACACAAGATCCAATCTAGTTTGCTTAATCTTTCTAATTCACAGCTGTGCTCGTTACTACCAGAAGGGATAGGTATTTGCTGCTCTGTCCCATGAGCATGGTTTGCCCCTCCACTGGCACCATTACATGAACTTCTTACTACTGGAACACCAAGTACTTAATGCTGTTAATGCCTAATAGGAAAACAGCCAAATCTTCAAACATTTACTTCAGAATGAATGTCAAGATAAAGATTTTCCATGAAATCCTACTAATCAACCAAACTTCATAAGTGATCAGGGTATATTAAGGGCTCAATCCCTAAATAATTAACAAATTAATTGAGATTCCACTGGTCTTATCCCTTTCCACATAAACCACCTTAAGTCTGTGAAGAGATGAGGATAAACGGGCTACTGAACATGTAAAGGTGGCATAAATGTGCAGCTGTTAAAGAGATGCAGAAGTTGTGGCCTTTTGCAATGGGCTTGTATGAGGGAGAACAACTCAGATTCCTATCTGGCCCCTGTAAAGGAGAGCTGCAGCTTAGCAGCCTTCTTGTTCCTAAAGAGCTGACAGATACAGCTGTCTGCACTGTGACAGCATCCACCAGCATCAGACACCCTTGGTTAACAGCTCCAGACAACCTTGGCATCACCGAGTGTTTTCAAGGACATTTCATGTCATTGTCCGTAGATTATCTGAATAAAAGTATTTATAGAATAGGTACCTGTGCCAGCCTAAGAATGGCTGGCACATAAACAGCTTTGTACACTTCTGCTTGAAACCAAATACTGATGTCAAAATATTACCAAATACATATGACAAAAGTTCACCAACTTTGTTGCCAAAATTAATCAATAGAAAACAGTGTTTCAATACAGTAGTAGGTAAATGATGAGAATAAGAAACAAAAGAACACTTCGGTATTTCTACTGGTATCTCATTTACAGGTATAAACTTGTATGGGCCATTCTACCCTGATTAAGTTGATCACAATTACTCTCAAATTATAGATAAGAATAACATCTAATCAGCTATTTTATTCATTATGTTAACATAATATTTATAGTGTTACATGTTACTAAATGAGATAATGGTTACAATGCTCTTAGTTTTACATGTAGTGTGTTTTTATTCTGAATTATTTGCTCCACAAGTTGCATTCACATAGATTCCTCAATATGCTTTTCCTAGAACCTTTTTACATTTGGGAAGAGATTGTTTTATACATTTGTATGCTTATGAGACAATGTTTTTTTTAATAATTAAATGAAAATTGTCTCTGAAATCTAAAAGAAAATAGGCCAACTACATTAATAAAAGCTGAAGAAGCTACCAGATAATGACTTAAATTTTTTTCTCAGAGTTTTGCCATACATTCTACAGAAATCAGACCTATTTTATCCTCTGGAAAGCCACACTCTCTCCGCCATCCACAATCTGCAGTCTTGTAAACATGTGTCTCCCAGGAGTCCTGATCTCCGGATCAGCTTCTGGGTTTTGGGGGTCACCGGTTTCTGCCATGACAGAGACCTTGGGAGGAGCAGCCAGAACACCCAGGGCACCACATGCTCTACTGCAAAAGGGTATGGGCTCATCTACCACACTCACATATCTTCCCAAACAAGTTTTCACATGACTTCTCTGAGCAATAACTCCATTTTTAAAATATTCTTAAATTCCCAAACTCAGCCAAAGGGATGCTTGTCAAGGGATATGAAGTTCTGACAAGTTTTGACTATCTCAAATGAAATAAAGCCATGGTTCAAAAGGCTGCGTATTATGTAATTACAGACACATGCATGTACATGTAAGTACATAATTCTTCTTGAATGTTAATAACTTAGTAAGAAAATATCTTCCCCTCAACAATCTCAAAATGTATTTGTGTTTGGGCTGATACCAAGCATGGGACACTATCATCTCAAGGATTTTTTTAGCATAGTATGAGTACATTGCAGAAGGGACTATAATTATAAGCTTGACATTACCATAACGACCGTGGTTGCTATCAGGTGACAGGTATTATATAGATAATCAGTAGACAGCAATATTTAATGATGCATGAGATAAAAGAAAATTAATTCATGCCTTTAATTCAGCTCAGAGCCATCATTTGTTAAATTTGCATGTGACTTTCCTAATCCTGTTCATACGTACATAACAGTTACATTAAAAACCAAAGAGCCAAACAGGATATCTGCTGTGAAATCAGAGACCTTATATTTACTCTTTATATACAATGAATAACTTTTGTGTTCCTATTTATCTCTATTTTTAATACAATATAGTTCTACTGCCTTGATTTAATTAGCGTATGAAAAAAAAAGCTAGTAGCCACAGTGAAAGGTATGAAAAATGTCTTTGCTTGAAATCAAATAGAAGCAGTAGTGAGACTGGCTTTTTTCCTTCCCATATTGCAACCTACCAACTCTTTCATTTAACCTGTCTGAGAGAAATAATGCCATAAACTGAGAAAAACTAACCTAGAGTAAGGGGAGATGCTCTGTTGAATGAAAGAGGGACAGTTATGCTCACTGAAGGATCTAATATGGCTGAACATTTCAAATCCTGCAGGATTTTATCACTACCTTTATAAAAAAGGATTAATTGAAAGAGATATTTTTATGGAAAAGGACACTCCTGCAATGAAGCTATTCCAGTATGTGTAGATGGCCATGGGTGAAATGCAGCAGAAGACAAAGGAGGAATACTCAAACATAGATATGAAGAAGTACTACTCACATATCTTCACAATATTTCTGGTTACTAACTCTGTTCAAACCTTGGTGCTCCTGTCTCCACAGCGACAACACTGCTACAGCCATTTCAATGAACCTTAGAATGGAAGATGCAAAGTTTATAGAGAATCATAGAAATAGTGTTTAACAAAATGACACCAAAGTCAGGGTCAGAGGTTCTAGGCTGAGAAGAAACTGGCTGTCTCAGCACTACGGTACGTAGAGGCAAGGCAGACAAAGGGGTCAGAAGAAAACAGGATATGGAGCAAACATGAAGCAAAGTTTGCACAATGTTTTGCAAAACTGACTATTTTTCAACTCGTCATTTGTGTCTCTCAAACTTTCCCTTTCACAGTTTTCTTCTGTTGCTAATGCTCACTTTGCTGCTTTGCGACTGACATTACACCTCCATCACATCATCAGCTTCAGAACAGATCAGGAGGGATGCAGCCTGAAGCATAGCTGCATTTTTAATTCTGCCCTGAGACTGTCACAATGCAGGTGAAGACAGCCTGAACACAGGGCATCTTTGGTCTTAAGTGAAGCTTTTCAATAACAGCAGCTCTATTCTTGTTCTATGTGCCTTGATTCTTGAACCACCAGAGCTGATTCTGTCCAGTAAAGATGAGACTTAGTCTTCCTTTGTGTTCCTTTAGTAATTAACACTAATTACGGTTTTCATCATCTGTCAATTCTAGAGCAGCAGGAAAACTTTGGAAGCAGGGGTGAATCTCACAGAAGTACAGAAAAAAAAGACATATAAAGAACGTTGAAAAATTTTGGCAGAGGCACATTTTTATTATTCATTATTTCAACCCGTTGTCTTACAAGAGGATAAGTTCAGCATGGTGAAGTCTACGGTGCTACACAGCTCCCTTGATTGGCTTGAGCTCCCCTTCCAACTGGCAGTTTGCTTTCTTTCTGAACAACTCTCAAAAGCTTGGCTCTAAACTGATGACAAGCTCGATGTCTGGGGTTGCAGGTTAGACACCCTACAGTTTTCCCTAAACACCCGTTAACCTTCCTGGAGTGGTTATTATGCCTCTTCAGAAACCCAAAGCTTCAGGCAAGAAGGCAGCCACAAGTGTTTTTTTCTCAGGATTGTTTCCAGCTCTTTAGTTTCATGAATATCCACCCAGACTCAGTGTAGGGCAGGCTGCACAGGGACCCTTACCATATTGAACTCCTTGACAATAAACTGACAAGGTGGCCCACAGTCTTAAAGCAGAGCTATTTTCCTGTAAGGTCCTGTTTTGCACACCAGAAGAGATCATTAGATCACCACGCATGGTAATGGATTGGTTTGAATACCTGCATAAAGGTGCTTATTCTGTAATGATGTCACGTTTGTTAAGTTACTAATATTGAACTCTTCAGCCATAAAGGTTTTTTTCTCCAGCCTTCAAACTATCTTTGGATTTTTTTTTTCATATGACCCTTTCTTACACAGCCTTACTCAAATGCAAATATCTGTAAATATAGACACAGAATTTGTCCACTGCTCTACACAGGAAAAGCCCAACTTCAATACCCACTCACTCTTTAAATAGAAATTTAAGTATGTGGGATTTGTCCATCACTTCTTTAGTTTACAATTGTCTCCCAAAACTTACACTGCTCAAGCAGTTGTGCCCTGATCAGCAGAATCAAGAACTTTTCCCTTAGTGAAGAAAATTACAAAAGATACTGAAGAAAGGGAAAGAGAAGGAAAGAAAATAGACTATTACCCTGGTAAAATGATGACAGTGCATGGGAAGGATTGACATAAAAGAGCAAAAAAAAGTAGCTTTCTTAGAAGTTAAACAGTCACGAGAAAAGCTATTTTCGCTGCCATTTGAGAAAGGGACTTCTGAATTTAAAGAATATTGCAATAATCTAGTTATGTGATTTAAGATGAAATAGAAAGCTAAAGTATATGTTGTCACTTTTTTCTTTAATGAAATGCTACACTTAAATGTCTTCATTTGAAAATAATCTGTATGTGGGTTTTTTTAAAAATAGCATCAACTTGGTAGTTAGAAAAAAAAGGTTCACAGTGTGCTTATGGCTGACTGAATCTGGAGGTTAGCTAAGATGTTATCTCTGCTTGTCAGTCCAGTACTGCTCCTGAATGCAGTCTCCACAAGAATGCTGATGCAACTCACACCTTCAGTCTTTTTTGATTTCAGAGTTTAAAGAAAATTTGTTGGCTATGGAATGCTTTGTTAAAGGAAGAAACTGAGAATACAATTGCATGTTTTTATTTATTAAGAAAACCATAGAATTCTATTTCCTCACATATAAAGAATCCAAGAATTTGAGATGGCTGATTTTATCATAATCCCAGGCCTCTTCTGGCTTTCAGATTTTTCTGTGTTGTTTCTCAGGATCAAACTGTTAGTGCCCTGTCCTGCCATCTTCATCTCCCCTTGTCATAATTTCCTAGCTTCACTTTGCCGCCTGTACTTTTTTACACACCTTTTCTGAGGGCAATGATTGCCCAGTTTTGATGGAGACTCCTATTTTTGTAGCTACCTAATTCCACAAAGCAGCTTTTTATAACTATCGTAAATTAAGGGTAACTTCAAAAGATTGAATCCAAACTATAACTTCAGGAACACCCTCTACAAGCAATTTTCACAAATAACCCATGCCTTAGAGTCTTATTTTGAGGCATCATAATTTTACTTTCAAAAAGCAGGTCCCACTTGTATTTCTGCATGGGCAATCCACAAACTGAGTGGCAGATTTATTTGGACCATAATACACCAAACGGCACTTTCCAAGCACATCAGTGCAACTGGCCACAATTCATCCAGCCTATTACTAACTCCTACCTGCTCTTGTTCCCTATTTTCTCAGAAGCCCTGAGAAAATAGCAAAGGAATAGGCAACTACTGTACCTGAACAATGTGGCTGATCTGCACTACTATATCACTACTGCATCATAAATTCAATGCTTTAATGAGCTCATACCTCCCATCTAACGCACATGAAGCCAGCTAATACATGTCAATGCCAGCCAATCTAGGAAGGGCAGCTTTAGGCCATGCTCAGACAATTTGCTTGGCACAACACCAGAGAAAAGGAGCAACTCAGGTCAAGAAAACCTCATTTGAATTGCTGACAGGATTTTCCATCGTCTTCACTTACACCTCTTGAAATACTGTTTGGTTGAGACATTTTAAAGGACAACTGGCAACATATCCCTTGTGTCTGTAAATTAGTTGTTTGAGCATGACAGAAATTCACATTGAAAAAAGTCACAATTAAACCATCAGAGGACACATATAAATCATCTGTAAAAGTAAAGCATAGAATGACAAAAACTGAGAATGAGATCCATTTTCTTAACCAAGAAGCAGTACCACAGAGGCAGGAGAACTTGAGCCAAGCCGAGCTTCCATTGCAATTTACCATGGACTATTTACAATGTGGAAATACAAAGATTATGGCTGTAGAACAAGGCATACAAGACTTTTCAGAGCAGTAATTTCTCAGAGAAACGGATCTTGAGACAAATACCCTTTCTTAATTACTTTAAATTAATTTTTTTCTGCGTAATGCTATTTAGGTCACCTGAGTATATTAAAACAGTCAAAGATTTACAGTCAGATGTAATTACATCAAACTTTCCAAGGGATTTCCAGTTGTTTTCTGGAATTGATGCATAGCATAAGGATAGCTGTCTGGAGTTTTGTACGTTATAGCATTTTTATACATGTTTGCATTTAAAATGTAATCTATATAAAATACAGGCATTTCAGATTTAACTTGCATGCTATTTTACAACGGAAGAAGCCCAGAAGTTCCAGTTATCTGATGGTTTGGACATTGAATTCTGAAACATGTTATTGCTTTAATTCCAGACTAACGTGTTCCATAGCCAAAAACAGGGGAGAGCAGTTGTCCGATTTTTTATTTTAGAGTTTTGGGGTTTTTTTTTGCTTATGGACCCAGTACTGAGCTTTACCAAGCGTCTTGAGTTCCTCTAGCCGTGGTGGGAGGTGGCAATATACATTCTTCTGTGGGTTCCAGCCTAAGGATTATTGTACAGTTTGAACAGGGTCTTACCATCAGGTGGCCCTTGGTTGAGATTTATTTTGGAAGTGAACCAGAATATTCTCCAATATTGGGGTAGGTGAGGTTGAAACAGTTTTCCTTCTCCATTTGCTACACAAAGATAGCTAAAGCACAGCCACTGCGATTAGGATGAGACATTACAACAAGGATATACTGGCTCCTTCACTCTCCAAGATATGTGCACAGTGTTAATAAAATAAATCTTGCATATCTTCTATGTTCAGTATTCCTTGCTGGCCCTCCCCATCTTTCTGATGCCGTCACTCAGAAGAACACTGTCTCCAAGATGAAGGAATAAGTTTTCTGTAAGCCTCAGGCTCTATGAAACTTCTCTTACTTTTCCACAGGTCCTTGCAAGTGGCTAAAGCCGTTTTCAAGATGTTCATGCATTTTCAGGATGTTAATTAAAAAAAAATCCTTTTGAGGCCTTTGTTCCTTGTGTTTTTCAAATCCTGACCTTAATTAGTATCTCTTCTGTGATGATGGAGACTTTTTTTTTTGGCAGGGAAACAAAGTATTGGCATGGGGCTTTTAGACACATCATTGTATCACAGATACCTAACAGGTCCCACTCTTGGGAAAAAATTAAATCATTCCCTTTCTCTTAAAGTATTTTCTGTGGAAACTCAAACTCCATCAGGTAAAGAAAGCAAAATGTGTGGGCATTATAAAATATGGCCAAAGGGCCTTTTATGTTTTTACCTATCATACCGGTCTTTTCCTTGTTATTATCCCATCATTAAAATATCCTCATGAGAGCTGCTAAGTTTGTGTCACCCAGTGCAACAAACTCTTGTTATGACAAAGTTTCCTATGTTCCCATGAGTCCATTCTTCTTGAGACAGCACAATTTAGGTGATACTGCTTGTGGATGCCCACGGATTCAGAAAACAACTACCTTCTTCCAGTGGTTTGTGCCAAAAGGCAAACACAGCACTATGTATTATCACCATGAGACCAACAGCAACTGTGTTGAAAAGAGGAAGGAGGAAGTCAAGCAACAGAGAAAGAAATACAAGGATTTAAAGACCATTCCTGGGAGGAATGGGCCTGCAGCACTCACCACCGCAGTTTCAGTGTGAGGAGCTGTCTCCTTTCCAAATGCCACACAGAACCTGTTATTTTCTATCTGGCAGAGGCTGTGAAATCATACTTCTGCAATAATATACTTAAGAGAAACATAACAAACTGGTGACTGAACAGGTGACAAGGTTAGATGGACAACACCAGTCTTCATATTGCACTGTATTTTATTGAGTGCCCATGGGCAGAGACCTTTGTTAAAACAGGCCTTAAAGAGCTTTCAAAACAAAATATCCAAACCAGATCACCACAAAGGTGCATATGTTTTTGTTTTTAACAGTTTCCACAGACAGCATCATCCTGAAGTTTGCCAGAGAAAGCTGAAGGAAGGTCTTGTATGGAGCACAGAGATCAGGTATGCTGGGGGAAAGGAAGCAGCTCCCGGTGTCTGTGTGTGCGTGCGTGTGTAATGAGACACCTGCCAGGTCTTCACAAACGAACCTTGTGTTCAGGGACCTCACTTCAAAGAACTACTTCAAATGCCGAAATAATTACATCGATTTTATAAAAACAAACTTGCAGTACGTCTCAGAAAGAGCTGTCTAGGTGCCTGTCTCATACTGAAATCTTTAGAGCACAACAACAGTTACGTGCGTTGCCATATTTACCGGTTATCCCAGATTCCTAAATCCACCGCTTTGGCTGCAGTCCTGGCCGGATCCCGGGGAAGGACAGCAGCCGTGCCGGGAGCGGGGCTGAGGGGGCGGGCGGGAGATCCCACGCCAGTGTCCGTCCCGGTGCCTCGGGAAAGCACCCGGCTCTGCCCGGCCGTGCGGTGGAAGAGGGAGCGGGCAAGAAGTGCGCGGGGTCAAAAAGGTGCAACAGGACAATGTGTAGAGGGAGAAGCGCTACCGGGGAGGAGGGCGGGGCGGCTCGGCTGCCCGGCGGGCGGTGACCGCCGGCGGGAATGGCGGAGCGCCCTCAGGGGCCGNGGCGGGGCGCGGAGCGGCGGCCGGGCCCTCGCCGCGGGGCAGGACGGAGCGGGCCGCCCGGCGGAACTCCTCGCTGCGCCACGTGTAGAGCAGCGGGTTGAGGGCCGAGAGCGAGCAGAGCAGCAGCCAGCTGGCGGCCTGCAGCGCTGGCGGCGCCGGGCGCAGGAAGAAGCCCAGGAGGCTCACCCAGACCAGGGGCTGGGTGCCCAGCAGGAACACGCAGCAGAGCAGCAGGACGGAAACGCTGCTGAGGCGGCGCTGGGCGCGGCGAGGCGGCGGCGGCGCGGCGGGGGAGGGGAGCTGGTGCAGCAGGGGGAAGTTGAGGACGCTGACCCGCTTGGCGCTGCCCCTCACCCGCCGCACGATGCCGAGGTAGCAGTGGAGCAGCAGCGCCGTCTGGCCCAGCACGGCCAGGGCTAGGAGCAGGGCGGTGTAGCGAGAGCTGCCGTCCGACTGGGCTGAGCCCAGGGTCCAGAGCCCGGGCAGCAGCGGGACCGGGAGCAGGGCGAGGGCCCAGGAGAGCCCGATCATGCAGCCCGTGTGTCTCCGCTGGTAGAGGGCCTGGTACACGCTGGGCAGCTTGGTGATGAGCACGTACCTGTTGAAAGCCACCAGCAGGTGCGAGGCCAGGGAGACGGTGAGGCCGAGGCCCAGGAGCCCCCCTCGGAGCAGCCGGTACTCCGCCGAGCGAAGGGAGGAGGAATTGGGGGGCAGCAGCCCCAGCACAGCCTCCTGGGGCATCCACAGGGCGCACACGCTCAGGTCTGCCGCACAGCCGTTCACGATGAAGGCATTGCTGGTTGTCTGCAGCTTCTTGAAGGAGAAGACTAAATAGATGACCATCACATTGGATAAAGTCCCTGAGATAGCTAAGACTGCGTAGAGCAGTGACAGAAAGATGCGGGTCCCGGAGGAGTCCTCCCAGAGCAGCAGCAGAGGCGAGCTAGCACTCCAGGAAGAGGCGTTGGGCATCTCGCTGAATGCAGCTCAGTTTTGACTTTTTCCTGTAAATCCCATTCTTGTCTGGGTCAGAAGTTCTGCAGCAGGAGTCCTCACCAAGCACACGGGAGGCTGTGCTGCTGAGGGACTCTAAGGCAGGTTTCAGTCATACAAGCTGGAAAGTCCAGAAAATGCTGCTTGCAGTAATGATCCAAAGAACAGCAGTGTCCAAGGCAGGTAGGCAGCAAGAGAGTCCACAGATTGTAGCTGGTGAAGGTGGGTCCATAAGGAGGCAAATGGCTGTTAGCAGACCAGAGCACGACTGAGGTTTCTGTAGCTGTGAAAACAGCAAAAGCAGCAGCACCTTGCAATCGGCAGCAGAAACGGCAGCAACTGATACAAAGCTTTGCAGTTTCTCCTGTGCCACAGTACGTACACTGTATATCATTCCAGGAAGATTCAGCCCTTCCACTCTTCATGAATTATTCAGCAGATTTTCAACTTGTTAAATCAAGAAGGAAAAAAAAAAAAGAAAAAGCCAAACCCTATCACGCTCCAGAAATACTCCAACTACACAGTCTGACTCTTTTCTCCCTGCCTTACCAGTCTTCTCGGTCTAACCCATTTACACAACTTTCATTTGAAGCAAGGTTTTAAACCGCTATCAGTCACTTCTGTCTGAAATACAGTCTATATACTGTAGAAATTCCTCTGCTGGATACTCACTTTTTAACAGATTTTTTCCTGATCTTATTTTTGTTAAGAGAAAGCTCAGTATGCTTCTGCAATTTTGGTTAATTTTAGAACTGGTCTATAATAACAATATACTTTCCAAATGAAATCTTTCAAACACAATAAATAGACCAATCCCTGTAACACAGTACTTATTTCAGGAAACTGATTCTCAATCTAAATGTTTTACATCTCTTCATAAGCCTCAGCCTGTCTCAACCCACAGGAAATCTCCTGCATTGCCAAGCCAGGGGTGAACACTGGTGTTGGTGAGCACATAGATAACATAGAATCAGTGTAGTATTTAAAATGGTCTCACTCCAAAATTAGTTCCTGCAGAGATGAACAACAGCTCCTGAGGTGGACTAAACCTGGTTGAAGAGTAGGCATTAACAGTCCATTCCCAGATGGAGAAAAATTAGTCGTGGGAGTCTCCCAGGAACTCTACCCTGGCTTTACTCAAACAGGGACAAAATGTTAACTGTCCTTACCTGGACAAGACTTAATAAGAAACTCAGTAAAAGAACTTACATTTACTTTGAAAAGCTTTTCAGATATGGAATGCTGGTTAATGTTGTGATGAGTTTAAGAAAAAAGCTGCTTTTACAGGCAGGTTAGATGTAGGCTACAGAAGCAAGAGATCGCAGTTCATAAGGTATTACCTGTACCAAAGACCTTCATAAGGCAATTTTAGATATTGTTAAACTCCTGATGCTAACAAATGGCAATACCAAAATAATATATTAGGAGGTATTTATAGCTGCAATATACATTTTTTCAAGTTAAAATGTTAACTTGTGTGGGTTAATGGATGTTGCAATACAACACATATTTTAATTTGACAGAAAGGCTCACATTAGCAATTGACAGAAATATTGATCCACAGGTGGATTTGTTACAAACACGAATATCTATGTTCACTTTTAATTAATTAGATGGCTCATGTGCTTAAGGTTAAAGACACACCTCAGTGATTTACTTGATCAGGCCCTTAATTACCATATTTTTTGCCTGCTGCACTTTACAGTGTAGATCTAATCAAGTGTCAAACCTTTTGAGGCCTTTCATTGTTTAGCTGTCAGTAAAGAACAGTTATTATAGAAACTAAAATCCTCCTCTTTCTGCAGTACTGTAATTGAAAAATAGTCTCTGAATTTGTAACAAGAAATATCTCCCTAACAGAAAAGCTTCATAAAGCGTGCTTTAAAAAGAGATGATTAACTGTTTCATAAGATGTTAGCCACAGAACAATATGCCCAGTAGAGATCTTTAGATTTACTTATTCCATCCATTCATGTTTTTAGAGATCTTGTGTGTTACAGCTTCTTCTCCCAGAACCAGATATAGTCAAATATGAAGGAAAAGAAATGGTAAAGTTCAAGGACAAGTGAACATAGGATATGAAATAAATTTCAGGCTATTTCTTAAAAGCTACAAGGTTCTAAAAGACCTCCCTGACCTTTTACTGTCCCAAAATTTTTTGTTGTTGTTGAGTGTTACAGAATATTGACTTATTTATAAATAAAAAAAATGTTGTACGTGAGCTGGTATTTCTGTATTTCATCTAATAAATCAATAAAAGTCTAGAAGAAGGCCAAGGGAGAGGTTGATTCCTATGTGCTAGAAACCCTTTTAATTAGCTGTTCTTCCTGTGTATTATTTACTCTACCCATCCAAATCACCATCCATTACTCATCTGAATGCAGTGGCAGAAGCCTTTTGTTGTCTTTTTAGACAGACTGTCATCAGAATTTGGGCAACTTGGAAAGCATCTGCCTATTCCCAGCTTTCCTATTCCTTTAGAGTGGCTGTGAAACAGTTACACACTGTCCACATCATCTACCGACAGGAGTATTAGACACTAATAAACAATAAATAGATAAATAATCATGCAATGTAACAAATTTGCTGAAAATCAGCAACAGAGTTAAACAAATGTTAGAACCATTTGCGACTAGTTTTTAATTGAAGGAAGGAAGGACGAAAAGCTAAAGAAAGCTAAATTGTTTAGATTCTTATGCACAAAGAACCTGCAGGTGGTGGGACTAAGAAACCTGCTGCACATGTAAAGAAGTCAAGGTATATTACACGTGTAACAAGGGGCCTCACCCACGAAGGATTCCTCAATTCAGACACAGCTTTGAAATTACTGTATTTTGAAATATAACCCCATCACCATAATATCAACATGTTAATTAAATACCTGGCATTATACAAAGCAAATATGAGAAGGTTTAGAGAGATTGTTAAAAAAGATATCTATCATGCTAATGGCATTTTGCAATGTCATCCTACTTTTAAGTACACTACATGGTTTAGAAGAAAGAAGGTAATTTTGAAGAGTTACCTTCAATTAGAGATCAAATCATCAAAAGATTAAGAAAAAACCAAGAAACAAGGAAGCTGGCTTATAGAGGCATTTTATTATCAATTAGCTGTATGTATATATATATATATCTACATTTCAAAATTAATCAGTATTGTATTAAGGAAAACTATTTATAACAAAATACATGAGAAAATTCTTTATGAGAGGTAGAATTACCTTACCATTAATCTATAATTCATATACAGTATATTGTATATATATATATATGCACACACATGCTACTTTGTGTGTGTATATGTTACACATACACAGTTGCAAAAACGTATAGTATTGCATGTAAATTTTATTCAGTGATTTTGATTTTTATAGCTGCTCTAAGTATTGCTTTTTAACCCTTCCAGTACAACTTTCCACAGCAATTTGTGATCTGATCTTTTTAAAAAATGATGTAGCACTTAACTTGAGTTTTAAAGTAAATGCAGGATATTCACAGGTCTTCAGGAACAAAGACTGACAATTCAACCTGGTTTTATTTCCAAGTTTCTGCAGATATTGGAAAAACAAATAGGTAAAAAAATCTGTTTTGTTTTTGTCTTGTAAATTAGTGGCAAATCAAATCCTCACAGCTGCTTCTATTCTTTTCCTTACCACGCACTTGTGGAGTTCTGAAAATTTTACACATAATCTTTAGTACCTCCCTGGAACACCATTTCATCCTATGTCTCATTGCTAATCTCACATCTGACTAAACTGTACGTTCCATAGAGTAAACAGCATCTTTACTATTGACAAAAACATCCCATGATACAGGAGGTTACCTTAGCCATATGCTTAACAAATTTAAAGGTTTATGAAGCATCCAATTGATAGATGAAAATTTAATATAATTCCAACATTTACTGGGTGTTGCTAAGGAAATTGTACACATAATGCCAAATGTAGGTTAAAAGCATGCAAATATGCAGTGCTACCTAATTCGTTGTACATTTTTACCAACTTCAGTTTGGTCTGCCTTCATTTTTGCAGCATATATTGCATAGCAAAAGTTAACATTCTACATTGAAAACAAAACAGAAATCCTTTAAGACATATTGAAAGGGTGTTAATTGTACAACTGAATCATCACATAAATTACTTTTTTTGTTGCAGTAGAAAATGTAATTACATCACATCTCAACAAATATTTTCCCTTTATTTTTCTTTCATAGTGTTTCCTTAAGAAACGTTAGCAGCTAGAAGTGGAAAGCAGACAATGTATCAAGTGCTTTTAGTTGATACTGTAATAACAAGTCTTTCACTAGTTAGACTTCTATCAAGTTACCAGAAGACCAATTAATAAAAAAGTAAATAACATTAGGCTCTAAGCAATAATGATGGACCCATAAAACAAGAAAAATCTCTTGTTCATAAAAAAATTTTATCTTTGATAAACACATACAAATTCTTTAAAATAGACATTTTTGTAGCAAAGTAGACCCTAAATTAAAATATATTCTAGTTTTTACATAATTTTTATATATAGTTTACCAAAATATTCTCTTAATACATATTTTAACACTGTACACAAGTTAATAAATGTCTTAATGAAACTCATTAGAAATATATTCAAGCTGTCTCAACATAAAAAATTTAAATTTGTATATAACATGGGGGTAGTAATTTCCATAAATTCAACTTCAGTGCATCTGCAGTAGTTATTAACAATAATTCTTCCTGTTAAGAAGTCTCCTCTTGGTGTTAAGGTTTTAATACACCTTGTATTGAAGGTTCCTCCTTTTAATGAGCAGCTTCTTTTCTTCAGTTCTTCACCATGAAGGACATCGATTTGAAGAGCTCAGCAGGTTTCACCAAAGCAGCAAGGCTTTAGTACTGAACATACTCAGACTGAAGGGACTGTGCAGAGAAGAAAAACTGATTAAAACTCTCTGGAGTGGTTTTATTTATATATAATATGTATTTTTCACTTAAAAGAGTAGAGGAAGGACAGAAAGGAGAAAAATAAACAGTTGGAGGGGAACCTGAATCTCTGCATAGGTAAAGATGAATAAAATAGAAGAAATTAAAATCTGAGTACAGTAAAGTCCATCAACTTTCCTGTTTCTACACTTACTTTTCCAAACCAATTTCTTGAGATTCTTAAAGTTACAAGTCCTTTAAAATACCACTGCTACTGTAATTGAATTGTTTCCACTTATCCTGAATGCGAATCCAACTGCTACTGTGAAAGAGTCAGCTTACTTTAAATGTTGATTCAGATAATGATATAGGAAACACACAGTGCAGCTCATTATTGAGGAAAAAAGCTACATCAGCTATTATGCACATGGATAAATTTATGTCTGATTACCAAAACCAGATGAAAATGAAGCACTGCAAATGGTTAATCTGGATTAGTAACAAGTCAGTATAATTAAGAGAAAACAGTAACTTGGTCCACTGTATTTATTTACATGTCTGTTTCTACTGAAGTCTGAAGTTGTATTAAAAACTGATCAATCAGTTTAGACACTATCCACTAATTTCATTATCATATTTATCCAGTCATCTCCTACACAGATGTGTTTAAGAAGTCACTCTGATGAATAGTAAGTCTTGTACAGTGATGAGCTGTCCCAGATTAGTATGGTCATAAACGAATAGCAAATAAAAAAACCAAACATATTTTAAAACTGCATCAATTCTTCAGAATTAGAGAGCACTACTGGAGACCAACATGACTCCTAAAGCAGACTGGAACCTCACAGTCTTCTCTTCCATTTTCCTACTATTCCTAACTAGTCATTACAGAAACGCTCTCTGGCACCCACAGTGAAACCTATTAGTAGAAGCGCATAATACATCTATATACACTTTCATAGCTCTAACTAATATCACACAACCACATTTCCCCCTATATTTTAAGTCTCAGTGTACATATTCAAAGTTGTCTTTTAAATGCATTTCCACATCTTGCAGATTTGAGACCATCTGGATATTCCTTCCTAGGTAGAAAAAGTGCTGTCAGCATATAGATTTGAATACCACTGACTAAAAAGGGTCTGGTTTTACTAAGAGCGGGGCAGAAGGAATAGCCCTTCATTAACAAGAACTTGAAACTTCTGCTCTCTTAATGATCCTCCAAGGTCTCTCATTTTCAGACGTGTATTTTAAAAACTGTAAAGACGGTTACACTTAATTAGTGCAGTATTTGAAATGGATCCATTGAAACTGAATCCCAGGTAAAGCTGATAAACATTAAAAAAAGGCATGAAATGTAATTATATACTCTCATATCTTGTACAGCAATAGATTACTTTAAGCTTGGACAGATGAAAGATGACCAGAAAGCATGGTACACTCTTAAAACCAGCAAGTGTTAGTTACAAAGAACTGTGAACACCAGCCCTTCACTCAGCAGACAGTAGTAACCAGGAATTCTACATCATGATTTAAATAAAAGAAGCAAACCATAAATTAAAGATTCTGAAGTTTAAACTGTAATTCTTAAAATTGTTAGGAATCCAAGTTCCAAAAATATGGAGAAAAATCAAGGAAACATATAAAAAAAGAACAACTATCTAGCAGCATATATTGTTTGGAAACAGGATAGCATGTTTTGGTAATTTTCATTACAGATGGGCAGGCAGAGTTTATTTACTTTCAGATGGGGAAATATGTTTTTCAGTGTGTTCCCACCCTCATCATAATTCTACTTCACATTGAAATGATTTCTTCCCAATGTTTCAAGGTATTTTCTGAATACAGGGCAATAATTAAATCTAAACAGCATTTTTCCCAGGTTAATCTACGTGACTTCACATAAATTTCTATTACTAAAAACACGGTGATAGCTGTAACAACTGAGCTACTGTGAAGTATACAGACTCACATCTGAGTTTGAAAAATTTAAATATAGCAGGAGAGGCTTGTTTTGATTTTTTTTTACATTTTCAGGGAAGTAATTTGTGCACTTAAATCTCTTCACATGTCTGAAGAAAATTGACTGTAATGTTTCAAAGCCTGTAATTGTGGTTTTTTTCCTTTTTGCTTTTAAATCTTTTGAGGAGTTTTCTATTTTAAAATTTGTATTTGCCATGACTCAAAGTATGGCCTATGCTTCTGAAAGCTTTATTAAAACCAAAAAACCCCAATCCACTTTTAGAAGTCATTTGCTCGGTTTAACAAAATCTTATTTAAAATAGAGGTAAAAATAGAAGAAAAATGAAAAACCAAAGAAAATTGACTGCTGAATTGCAAAGATGAGAGTATAAAATCAGTTAATGGAGAAGAAATCTAAATGTGTGTTCCTACAGTGGTCCCATGCCATGTCAAGCTTGCCATTTTATCCCCAAGTAACAGACATTTAAACAAAGAACTAAGAATTAGATAGTTTCACTACTGATAAGGATATCTAATGAAGTTTATGCTGAAACAACTGCTTAGATCACTTTCATTTTTCTTCTTCACCAGGAGGCACAGAAAGCCTCCTGGAAGAGAAAATAAACACCAGATCCACGGAGGCACTAGAACTGTATTTGCAGACATGCAACTGCAGGACAAAGTCAGCCTGAATTCTCTCTCAAGACAGAATATCCCTACAGCAGTTAGGGCTATTTGTTAGGATTTGAACATGCACTTTCCCCAGATAATTGCAAAAAGGGTAATTTAAGTGTTTTGAATTGTGCATCAACTCTCCCAAAACATTGTTGCTGCAGGCAAGAACTACCATGAATACACAAGAGCCACCAAACTAACTCAGGATGCATTAGAGAAAATGCACACACACTTGAAGTGATCCTGTGGGTCTGTTAAATTTACACCTCAGCATGACGCACCAGTGTTTGTCTGTTTTTTGCAAAGCCTGTCCTATCTTCATTAATGGCAAGTTCTTATTAAGAAAAACTATGCTACAGGTAAAGATGATGTATATGAATTTCAAAACACTGTTAACACTTCTCAATTTTTTGGAAATGTTTCCATCTTGCCAGTTTCCATGACAGCTATAGAAGCAAAAGGTGACTCATCTTGAGACTACCCAGTTACATATTCTCCAATAAAAATACATTTTAAAGAATGACATTTGGATTTAGAACTATTGTAAGAACAAAGCAAAAATCGTACAGCAGTACCTTAAATGTGATTATACTTGAAGGGAGTAATTCTGCAAATTCTAATTGTGAGAGATTCTGTTTAATCAAAACACACACTTGGTAAAATTTGAAATTAAAGTATTTATTCTAATTGAGTAGAACAGCAAGTTTTCTATTCTTTGAAAATCAAGCTTTTCTTGTAGTTCATGAGCATAAACACAAAGTAGATTATAAGCTTGCACTGATGAAGGACAAAAACCATTTGAGAAAAATATATGGCTGGCAACAATAGTTACACCTGTGGTGATTTTTTCTTCTTTTTTGTTAAATGGAATGTGGAACAGCAGTATTAATGTTGTTTCATTGCAAAACAGGGGAAAAAAAAGATCAGTGAATAACTTTCTCTTCCATAGTGGGGAAAAAACTCACTAATGAGTTCAGTGAACATAAACTAGAACGGAAAAATTGCTGTCCTAACCATCTCAAAATGCTCCTGAACCACTCATGTTAATAAATACAGACAAGTAAGAGTGATAAGGTGATTTTATGAAATAAAAGTACTGCATTATTACAGCTGGTTAGCTTGATATCTAACCCAGGGAAGGAAGATTTTGGCAATAAAGAGAAAGGGAATTAATCAGTATCATTCAAGACTCCTTTGAAGAGCTAAGTGAATAAACAAAACACCAGGACATGTAATAGACTTCTGTCAGGTACATCATCTGATGTGCTCCAATTAGAAAGAAGTGCAGTGTAACACAAACACTGCAACAAGCCTAGGCTGGGCTGTCACGACTTTCAAGTAATTTCAGCATCTAAAGTAGTGAAGTGCAAATGATTAAACAGAATTCTGTTTTTAAAAGAATTCTGCCAGAACTTGATACTACTCCGTATTTTGCTGATGAGCTTCAGACCACTGGTAAGTGCCACCAAAAGCAAAACAGCTGCATGTCAGGGGCTGAAGTGGTAAGAGAAACCAATCTTCCTTGGTCAGTTAATGGGACCCATAAGAAGAGGGGAGAGGGAGGAGAAAAAACCAACCAACCAAATAAAAAGAAAAGAGATGATGCTTTTCCACAGAGTTCCACATGAAAAAAAGAAAAACCCAAACCAAACCAAAAAAACCCTCGGGGAATGCAGGACATGGGACTAAAATACAGGAAATAGAAGTCAGTATCATCAATGGCAAGAACTCTTTTTTTTTTTTTTCCCCCTCCCCCTCAGCTTCCAGTGTATTACAGTTAAAGAAGATAAAACATGCTATGTATTTCTAAGCAGGATAACACTGAGTGGCAACTTTCTGGACCAGAAAGATTTTCAAAAACTAAAGAATTTGAACACTTTCCAAAAGAATCTTTGAGCTAACTTAGCTTATCAAAAGAAAACCAAGTTGAGATGACTAGCATGCAATACCTCCATGACAAGAAAATAAGATAACAGGGCTGAAACACTGACATAATAAAGAGATACAGAAAGTTTCAGGTTAAAAGTGAAACAGTTTTAAGCATGACTGTGTTCAATCAGTGGGACTAATCTTTCAGAAAAATTATGTTGTCCTCAAAATAAACCATGTGAATTAGCCAGTGAGATGCTCACTACCAGACACTACCAGCATTCAGAGATTAAATGATCAAAAAATCTACTCTTGTCCTAAACCTCAGGACATCACGGTAACTACATTCAGTCAATTGTGCATAAAATGGGTAACAATTTAATGCACTTCTCCGTGACTGGGATTGATGCACAGGGCTATAGGGTACATTTAGAAGCAAATGCATTAATGAGAACATATCTGGAAGACATTCCAAACAGGAATACTTTTCAGCCATTATTATATTGAAAGAATATTAGTTTACAGGTAAAACAGAAAGTTGCACTTTGCTATGTAGGCTTTGCATGGCACGACTCTCACTATGAAATGCTGCTTCTCATATCACAGCATATAATATATAAAATAGAGTATTTTTAGCTCACCTAACTCTTCAGAGAAGACTGGAGATAGAATCTTATTTAAAGATCTTGCTGCATTTGACTGTGTATAACCTCTACTCCTCAAGAGCAAGCAATATCAAACCAAGAATTATTCAAAGGTTACACCCTTGTATCCTTCCATGCATTACTCAGTCATTGAGATAAGTAGGAAGAAAATTAAAGATGCTTTTAAAACAAAAGAATAGTGCATTTTAGAAAGGTTTTGTTTTCTTTAAAAATGTTTTCCATGCAAACTAAAACTTTACACTATGCCTAACATGTTTCATTTAAATCAATGTTTTAAATCACTTAAGAGTTCTACTGCAAAGAGACAATTAATTTCCTTCTTCATTGCAATCCACAGAGCTGTAAGTGCCTCTCTGCTGGCAACATGGCTATTTCACCTGTTCATGAACTGCTCCTTTCCTCTTCCTTAAACTACACAGTAACCAACATTCCTTGCTTTCCTCCCTTTTCCTAAGTCATCCTTATCTAAGAAAGAAAGGCATGCTACAATTCTGGAAGAGACTGTTACATTGTAAACCACCCCCTCTCCCCACACAGATTTGGGGAACTTTTGTGTCAATGCTAAGTATGTTGAACCCTGGAGGGTTTATGACATTACGGAGAAACATAGCACTAACCTCGAATTTTGTAGATATCCAGATATAAAAAAGAAACAAAGTATCACCAATATTAATTTCCTGTCCTATGCCTATGGAACAAGCCCACTAACTTGGCCTTCACTGTTAAAAATCATTGGTAGCATTAAGTTATGGCAAGTACCTCTCCAAAGGAGGTGACAATTCTTAGGTTTTAGGATGTTATATTTACATTCAACCTTTTAAGCTGCTTGAAGAAACAGGTTTACTGTTTCTGTAATGCTTTATGTTATCATTCGGTACTCCTCTAAATTTTGGCCCATTGTGAATAATGTCAGCTTATTTTCATGACTAAGTCACATTACAGTTACAAGGAGTTTCTTCCCCTTAGGGTGCTGCATGTAAATTTACATGCATACACTTTATGCATAATATGTAGCTGTAAGAAAGATATGCATAAAAACCCTCTAAGAAATGCTACTGGCAGCATATAATTTACAAAAGAAACAACTGAAAAGAACGCGAATGGGCTGACTCTCCACAGAATTATTTTTCAGTACATTAAATCCAAGACAGTATTGAAAGTGAGACATTAAAAAAAAATAAAATCAGCCAATTTACCGCTAACTATTCAGACGAGTGATTGCTCTCAGTCACTGTTGGTATACCAACTTTTAGTTCCAGTATACTCAACAAGAGCTGAAGACTGAACTCCTGAGGACTCAATTTCTGTAAGCATGTCGGATTAACTGGGAACACCTAAAAAAGATGACTTTCCAGAGCAATCAGAATGCATGAACACATGAAAGACTCATCAACGTATCTCAAAACAAACATTCCTGGCTTGCTATACAGCTTTTCACCTCTCTCCTCATCTCTATGCCTGAAGAAATTAAACCAAATTATTAAACAAGAACAGTCCTCTTGTTCTAGAACTTCTCTCATCATAGAAAAACTGTTATGGTTTCTATATCTCACTTGAAAAATCTAAATTATATATAGTTGTTTTTCCTACTATGTGGGATTGAAATAAGAGTCAAATTAAAGAGGTGAAGATGTGGCAACATTCAAGAACTCCCTTGCAAACAAGTTACTGTTGCTGTTTAAAGTAAGGTTTGAACTCAGTTTTAAACTCCATGCAGAACAGTGATTCTAAGATCATGGAATATCAGCATTTAATTCCAGATAAACTGTAGTGGATAAGAACCTAAAAAACAAGGAGTCTGAAAGCATAAAGTATTTTAAAGACCCGCTTTAGGTCAAGCAGATTCCACCACAGTAGGAAGAAACCACTGAGTAAGAGAATACAGAATCACGCTCCCTCAATTAACTTAATTTTCAGTGTTCTTTCTATACAGGTTAGGTTTCAGTCACACATGCAATTTAATTCCACAACGGAACAATGAGAATTTATTTCCTACTGTCATCTATCCTCAGAAAGTGCAATTCACACTCCCAAGCTACAAAGATGTGGCTTCTGAACTGTAAGTGGTGCCACATCCAAGCTGTTAGCAAGAGGGTAGGTCCTCCACTTCTGCAGGGAAAAGAGAACACAGCCCGTGAATGATCTTTCTCAGGACATCCTAGTTACATGCAATGTACGTAATTAGCTCTTTTAAGACAGACTCACCACACTCAAAACCACTAGAAGGTATAACACCAAAATATTCTTTATATTGAAACAATTTATCAGTGGTAAGGAAACAGAAGAGCGATGTGCAATACTCTGAAGCTGATTTTACACACAGCCAATTTTATTTCCACCCAGTAAAAAAAACCCAAAAATCCTAAGCATCAGTACTAGTCAAGAGAGGCTGACAGGTTCCCCTTATCATAGGCAAAATCTATTAAAAACAGTGTACTATTTTTTATAATTAGTAGGCTATCAAATCCTTGGAAACCAGGAAATTTAAATTGGTTTCAGATTTATGCTTATTTTTTCCCCTAGAATAGATGAAGCTGTTTCTGATTTCATAACTGAAATTTCTCTAGTCTCTCTTCTCTGCATTTTGTATAGAAACACTTTCAAGTTGCATTAGTTTATCTGTACATCCTCTTCATACAGACTCTTACACAGAAAAAGAGCACAAAATAAGCCTAAGGCAGCAAAGTTGTTGAGGAATGAAAGCTGCAATGTGAGACAATCAGAAATATCTTGCTTATAATACTTTTCACATTCGGTGTTAGAAAAGGAGTAGGTTTCAAGTCAAGAGCAATTGTTCAAATAAGTCCTATCTTAAGCATACAAAGGCTTCTTGAAATCTGTTACTGCACAAAGATAAAGTCATATAATTAACTTGTGTTAGACTGTGTTATGGATAACTTGAAATAAATTCTAAAGGGGAAGAAGGTCCACTAAAAATGTCAGAAAAGATGTTAAAGTTCAGACATGATTTATTTTCATGATGCTTCCATGTACTAGATGCTTAGAAGAGATGGAAAAAAAAGCAGCTGAAATGATAGGTAACAGACAAAGGTGCTCTTCAGACACATTAGAGGAAGTCGGAGAATTATGCTGAGTTAAGAACTTTTTTTGCAACAGTTTTTCTCACAGAAGCAAGGAAGAAAAGCATCAGTGAGCTGCCTGAAAGTGCTGTTGTGACTGTGACTTACAGGAATTGACTCTGGGATCGTGCTGGCGGAGTTGTAAGGCCCATAAAGGAAGGCTGGTGCGTACTCATCTGTCACGGCGCTGTGAAAACTGCTTTGGCTGCTCAGCTTGTTGCCACTACTGCTGTTTCTGTTGTACAAGTTGTTGTTCAGTTCATGGTTTTTTCTGTGTGGCAGCTGCAAGCTGCCATTCAGGTGACTGGAGATATGGCTTACAGAAAAACCTGTCCTAGAGGACGATGATGTCCTTTTGCTCTCATCATCATGTGAAGCAGCATACAGGTTCCCTAGAGAACTGGCTAGCCTGGAGTTTATGGAAACGCTGAATGGAAAACACATGCAGGGAAAAAAATATACACAAGGTATGTAGAGATATATATAAAAATGTAACAGACAATTCAGAAG
Source organism: Gymnorhina tibicen (assembly GCA_013399875.1). Lineage (NCBI taxonomy): Eukaryota > Metazoa > Chordata > Aves > Passeriformes > Artamidae > Gymnorhina > Gymnorhina tibicen. The sequence goes on along the minus strand of VXAZ01005435.1, from coordinate 332,901 downwards.
ACATTAGGTGAGTAACACAGACCCTTCTGAAATAATCTATGTTTGCACACAAGCTCGTTTTCTAGCTCACAAGTAATGAAAAGCAGAATTCTTCGTCAGGACTTTCCAAGTTTTGCTCATTCAAACACTACACCATGGCCAGCTTTCACCTCTGTCAAACCATGCGCACATGCAGGAGATGGTGTTAAAAGGTTTAGGCAGTATCTGATTTACCCTGAAGTACTTTGTGTACATGGAACAGTTTAAGAACTCCTCCTCATTTCTGGAAATCAGTTTTGTGATATAAGCTTTCAAGTAATTAAGAAATAATATTTAAAATTTGAGAATAGAAATAGGGTGTCCTGAAATATCTCAAGCTGGTTACTTTCTTCAGGCAAATATTTGTGCACATAGTTATTAAAAATGCATCAGTCATTCTGAGTGTCATTTAATATATAAAATTACTTAGGACAATAGTAATAATGGAACTAAATAGTAATAAATCAACATTTCATTTAAAAAATTGTATTAATTACCACTCAGTATTCTGAGAGTAACAGTATAGAGACTTGTGGGAATACCTGCAAAACATCTATAAACTGAGGTAAGTGAAAAAAACCAAAACAACCCACTTGAGCAATGCAATACTGTTTCTGATGACAGTTGCAATAAAACTCTCAGACCAGAAGATTTTGAGTTTTGCTTGTTTTTTAAACCTGTAGGCAACTAAAGTTTGCCTAGTGGAACAGCAAATCACTTTGTAAGTAAATTTAAGTTTTCTTATAGCCAAGAACAGCAAGCGCTACATAGACTGCAGATGTGCTGACAACCACTGCAGGATACAATAAGCATTTGCACCAAAATGAAAAGAAGAAAAAAACCTTTTAAGGTTAGAGCCTGAGGATGTGGAAAGTCTGCTTATTCTTTCTGCAGATGGTGAAGTAACTGCCATCACACGGGAGGCCTTCAGAGGAGATATGGATCCTTCTGTGCTACCTGAAGTATTCAGTCTAAAAAGAGTGCAAAGTTCCAGTGAGAAGCAGGATTTTATAATTAAAATATACATCTCAAACACAGTACACTGTGTCTTTCAGTACATAGACTGGTATTTTAAAAAGTATGAATTCTGAAGTCTGAGAGCTCAACAGCAAAAATTCAAGTTTGCCTTTTTAAACATCTTTTTTAAAAAACTTCCCAGATATCCCACTCCAAGTATTTCCCCATCTCCACCTTGTTAAACAGTTACAGGCTACTTTTCACCCTGATAATTTATGAAGGCCGAGTGTCCATTTTTTATAGATTTATTGTAAATTTTATAATAAATTTTATAACTTTAAATGTAACTTTGATTAAGAGTACTTTTTGAGCTTATAGAGCAAGTATGAGTAGAAAAAACCAAAACTGCAGGTTTCATGAAGTCATCATCATTTCCAAATGAATATTTTCACAAAGTTGCACAGAACATGCAGCTCTTTCTAGGGTGGGATTTTTAATGACAAAATGCTTCAAGTGTTGATAATAAGCTGTTTGTATGTTACACTGGACTACTCAAATTGTTACTATTATGGCTGTCCATATTAATTAATTTAAAAAATTAATTTTCTCCAACCCTAGACCAGGGGATAACAGCAATGAGACCTTAAAGGATGAAAAAACTTGGGTACAGATCTCCAGCTACAAGCACAGAAGTAAAATGACATTGAGCAGCTTTGATTACACACCAAGAAAGAATAAAACATTCATTTCCAGTGCTAGTCATCTGGAGTAATCCAACTCAAAAATTCAGGTCACAAAACTGAAAAATGTGCTCTTTTCAGTATTAATGCTTGAAAATGATATAAGTTCTGTCCTACATATTGTATTTTAGATTCAGTGGGGTAAGGCATGCAATTTGCAGGTGTTTAAAAAGGTTCATTACCTGCCTATGCTCAGAAGCCTGAAATAGTTATCACATCAATTGATTAGCAATGATCCAAAACACTGAAAATTAAGATCCTAGTCAAGTGATATACATTTAGAACTAGAATTTTAAAGTCAATACCTGAAGGGTTGTGATATTGACCTGGTGTGCAGTTTCATGTCTTGCAGCCTAAAGAAACAAAAGCAACAATCTTTATCCAAGGATAAAAAGCCTTTCCCCTCTGCCAAACATATCTGCGTGTCTCAGGTTAGCTTAAAATATAAAAATAAGAGTTAGAATTACTGACAATCAGTATTTTAATTTACAGTTAAAGAACGGAGGGTTACTTCAGGTTTAATTTCACAATTCACATTTTTACTGGTTCTGAAAAATTCTAAATTTATATAAGGAGTACAGAAAAGTAATTGTAGAAAGACAACTAAGTTTGATTAAAAATATTTTGTTCAAGTTGTAAGTTTTAAAATGCTAGATTTAAATTTGAAGATTTTGAAGTATTTTTTTTACATTATCTTTTACTGCTACACAGTAAGAAGATATCCCTAAACAGGGAGACAGAGGGCAAAAAAGGAGAGAAGAAAAACATTAACAAACGAAATCTGCAACTAATAGATACATACCTGGAGAAAATTCCACCACAAAAGGTGGTACAGGTAGTACCACTGCCTTAAACAAGATCATGTACTTGCCACACAGATCTGATAGCACAGACTGAATTTAAAATTGCAAATCACCTCAGAACGGTGTAATTACCTCAGAGCTCCAGTTGTAGCGGAACAAGGCCGTCTCCGATTTTTTAAGGCATTAAGCTTATCTCCCTGTGTCATGCCATTCTGAGCTTCCACATCTGCTTTGTCTTCACAATCATTCTGGGAAACACAAAAGTATGCAAGCAAGGGAATCTATCAAATCCTGGGAGCAGTGTAGTTTTAAAGTACTGAGCATCTCCTTCACAAAGATTAGAATGCAGAAGGCTGACCTACCTCCTCTGCACACGTGGCGCTACTCCTCGCACGGTTCTGGTACACGTAACGTGTCTGTACAAACACTCACATAGGACTGTTGCAGAATCTTACCTCAAAGGCAGTTCAGGATGCTCAAGCCTAATGCCAGCATTTATTTACTCCAAGGAAGTCTGTTTTTACAGAACATGAACTTTCTCCATAACTATTTTTAAAGTTGTCAGCAATATGCAAGGGAAACAGTAACACAATTTTGCTGTGCACAATGTGAGGAAGAAATTTAAATAAAGCTGTGTGTCCCACAAGAGGAGCTAAAAATCAACTTTACTAAATTACTCGATTTAAAAAATAAAAACCTGGAAGTTCTTATGTTCTCTAGGAAAGTAAGTTTTGAAAAAAATTTCCCCATGTGAACTTAATAAAGAATATAGGATGAACAGATTTCATAGTTTTATCTTAATTTCTTCTCGCTTTAGAAAATACTATTAACTCTAAGATATATTAAAAGCATATGCCAACACTGTTTAAATACCTATTTATAACTTCAGATTGGTCTCAAAACACTTTTCTAAGACCCAACTGTTACAGAGAGACAATATCTTATGTAGCAGAGAAATAGGGAAGTTACACAAAGCAAGAAAAGAATTGTAATTTTTTCTTCCAAATAAAAACAAACTTACACCAATTATGCTTCATTTGAGCTCAGATGAAGTATTTTTATTACTGCAGTTCCTTTTGTACTTAAGCGAACTCACTGCTCTCCATAAAACAGAACAATAGTTTCTGCCATAACTCTTTTTAAAAGACTGACAGTCAGACATTTGAAGTAAATCAAATGATGTGATAATCTGTTACATTCACTACAGGAAAATATAAATATCTTAGCTAGATTTCACTGCAGATTACATTCTAGGCCATCGTTTCACTGTCTCTACAGCCCAACAGTTACTGCATTTAGCTGTCCTCTCTTCTGAGTCTTTGACATCACACATTTTTGGGACTGGGAAAATTACTTTGTTTTGAGCTTCTAGAGATCCTAGTTTAATGAGGTTTTGAGACACAACCAAATATCCAAAAAGACAATGAGAAGTTAAATGTTTTGAAAACTGAATGTTGAACAGTTTTAATATGACATCTTAAAGTGTCAGTGACATCTTAAAGTAAGAAAGTGAAATACAGGGAAACAGTACCTTTACAGAAATGTATTTAAGATGCTCTTCCAGATTATCATAGATGTTTATTTTAATTTATATTAATAACTACATGAAAAATGTACACACTACATGCCTGGTCTTTTACATCAACCAAATGGTTCCATCAGGAACCTAAAACCTGCTTAGTCATTACAGACCTAAGGAGGGATTAACCAAATGCATAGTTCCTCTATACTGTTTTTTATAGACAATGTAAGAAACTACAGTTTTAGATTTTCAACAGTCCAGAAAAAAAACTATGTTCACTTCAATTCAGACTTCATGCCTGTGCTCCCAAAATATAATTGTAAAGTCCTTAACCTAAACTTACTCATCACCTCATCTTCAACACCGTGATAAAAGAATCAACATTTATACACTCCTGCATTATTAGTTAAAGACTTGGAATAAGTGGATTTTTTGTTTTCAGGAGGAAAGCTTTTTCTGTACTTTCATTCTCAGAAAAACAACCGAAAATCCTGAGAGAATGACTTGGAATAATGCAAACCTTTTGAAGCTTGAAAAATTACCTGTAACAGTTCTAAATATTACTTGATCTTTCTTCCCTTTTTTTTAAGTGGAGATTTGTTCTAATTATGACCTATAAAAAAGTTAACGTGCGAAAAGGCAATCTAATACTAATACAAGCCTAAAAAAGCCATAAATCTAGAAGTTATCTATAGCTAGTTATTAAAAGTTCAGCTTCAGTCTGCTTGAAATTTTTCCTAAGAACGCTTACCTCCTTGTATTGATCCAAGTCTTGTACTTTATTCAGACTCTCACTGATGGAAATGTCATTCAAGCCACAAAGAACTCTGTTAATGTTTCCATCAACTCCTCGCTGGTTCTGCTTTGATCGGGTGAGATCTCCCTCCAGCCATAGCATTGCTTGCTTCCTTCAGGATACAAAACCAAAGCCATTTGTATCAACAGATGTGCATACATACAAAAAAACATATGAAAACATGCCATGCTTACAGATTGCCAACATTTGAATCTTCTGTACATCTTCATCTGGAAAAAAATTTACATGTCTATCACAAAAAAATTTAAAAAGTCAATGCTTAAAAACATCAACATAACCTCCAGAATCACCAATCAAGTCTGTAGTCATTACAGTACTAAAACATCATTTTACCAAATCCTTCTGGGGAAAGAGGTTAACTAAACAGGAATTTGCAATCATATTTTAAAGGGTTTTAAAACACAACTTAAAAAATAATATAAAACAATGCTTTTATATACATGATGTGTAGCATAAATGATGATACAAAACTTTGAAACTTACTAGGGTGAGTTTTTTGGATACAGATATTGTGCAGTGAAACTGCAGCTGACCTGTGCAGTGCAAGTGGATGTAGTCATGTAAGGTTCAAGGGGACTCTAACAGCGACTTTCAGAAACTGAAAGAATACATCCTTCACACAGGTGGTAAAACAGTAACAATTTAATTGCTACAATGTGAATAGGCAGAGGAGACCTTTTGGATGAGGCTGCATTACTCCTTGACAAGGATGTTTGTTGTACCAGTCGTGCTAGTTCCCTCCAAGAACTGAGACCCTGTTACATACTATTGAAACAAAATTAAATTCCTACACTGAAGAGAGAGAGAAAAAAATTAAATCAGAATATACTTTCACTGGAAACTTTTCTTTGTTTGGGAACAAAATATTATGGCAAAGCTTAAGGGCAAAGTGATCTGAGCCAACTGCCATGCTTGCTCAATAATAAATGCAAAAGGTAAGCACTTGCATAAAAAAATTCACTGCATCCCAAGAAAACATCATGAGGAGAACAAAGGGGTTGGGGGGAGAGAGAATGCCACTTAGTCCACCTAATTGAAGTAGCCTAGAAAACAGGCTTGAATTTAAGTACCTTTGAAATCTGTCAAGATTAATTGCATACACAGTAACAAACTTATTTGATACACACTTAAGTGTTAGGAGTTCCTATAAAAAAACCAAAACTAGTCAAACCTCCCTCATCAAACCTCAAAGAACCTAAGAGATTAAGCTTTGACACCTATAAAGTTTGGGAGATCGAAACTGCAAGATTTTACCTTTTTTTCAGATGCAACTCTGCAGCCCTAAGGGCAAGACATTTTATATCAGAAAGATGTAAGTGACATTCTTTTCCAATCCCATGTTGACACCACTGGTGACACTGCTTGAATTTTGTCTGATTTTTGAAACAGGTATCTACTACTCTTAGGAGAGTAGAGAATTCTTACTGAACAACACTAGCTCTTAGCTGTGAATAATGTGGATAGATCTGAAGGATCTCTGTCTATCTATAAAATCAAGCCAAGTATTCATTCAATCAAACCAAGAAGGGACATGGGCTTTGTTTTTCCTATTTTGTAAGTAAACAGCACTTATATTCACACTACCTACTACCTTTCTTGTAATTTTGCTCTATTGTGCAAGTTACTTTTAAGCGTGTATCCAAGCATCAGCATTGTCTGTAGAAGACTAATCTGCCTCCAGTGAACACCTGGGGTTTGTCAAAGTTTAATGTTTCGAATAATGGCAAAGCACCTCTCAAATAGAGAAGTGTCTACTTGCACTGGAAAATAAATAAAACAGCTCATTCATGCTCAATTTCTCTTATGAATTACAGTAATACCTCTTTCTCTCCAATATCCTATGGATTTTAAGATGCAAGTGCATGGGTGCATCTTTTACTGTATTTACACAGTATCTAGCAGAGCTGATGAATTCTCTTTTTCCTACTTGAAGTGGATTTTCTTAAAATATTTTCTCCCATAATAGCGAAAATGCCTCCAAGTAAGTATAATCATGCCATCGGCTCAAATATATCAGCATAACCACTATAACAGTAAATGCACAGGAACCACTATGACATTAAACTTACTGTCTGCATCACTGTCATTCATTTCCAGTCAGGATCAAATCTCAAGCTGTATTAAAACCATACATTTGTTTGGCTACAACTACTAGCCCCAAATCAGAAATGTATCATACTAAAGAATCTGATGGAGATCATAAGCTTTCTACCAAGTACTTATTTAATCTTTAGCTACAATAAATAAAAAACTTTTTTTTTTTTTAAATACAAATTATACCATTTTAGGATTAATTTTAAGTGTCACAGATGATATATGAAGTATTTAAAGACTATTCTTTTGATGTTAATATTTAATAAATCCTGTTTGTTGATTTAATCTTTTGTCCACGTCTGTCCACCAACACATTCATCTAACTCCTAAACTCCCAGAACAGAAACATGCAGTCTTGAGGCCCTGTGCCCCTTTAAGGGGTCAAAATGCATAGAACTCCAGAGAAGCTGACCGCTTCTGAGTAACTCAGATTTCAATCCCCTATTAACTAACCTTAAATATATTGAACAGGCAATAACATACAAAACACAGCAGACAAATTAGATCCTATAAATAGTGCAAGATGGATAGGGGTGGAGAGGAGGAAAGAAGGTATATGTATGTATATATATACATACTCTTCCAAGAAGTGTTGCTGGGGTCCTATAATAGAGCCTGGGCGACATATTCTTATCCAAGCAATGGCTTCAGCATGTGTGAACTTGTAGTGCTTCATTATGTAACAGGCAATCAGTGTTCCTGTTCTCCCCAGGCCAGCTACAGAAACACAAGTATCAACAGCCACATATGAAGTAATGAGCATTCCAGAATTATCAAATAGAAGTATGGGATATAAGAAGATTTCCATGCAATGTTATTCACCATATTAGTATCTGAAGAAAGAATTTCTGATTCAGTGTCCTATTTACCACAAACTTCAATTTCAATGCTGTAGATATAAGAACAAATATTTCATACTTAGGAAAAGTTAGTGTTTAAAAAAACACCTGCAACAGCGATCACTCATGGCACTTGAACAATTCTACTCCAAACTTTGTTTAAAAATAGGCCAATATTTAAAAAAAAGCTGTGATCAAGCTGGATACCAACTTCATATTTATAACACCAGTAAAAAACCATAATCAAAGTACCTGTGAGAGGCCAACACACATACCTAAAAACTGTGGTGCAAATACATGTCACCTCTCAACAGAGCAACCTTTTTCTTTTTGAAAAGCAGGCTTTTTCTTTTTGAATCAGTTTTGTTGTGAAACCAACACATAAAACTATTCATTGCTATGTGTATAAACAGCAATGACTGTTGACCAGTGCATAATTTTAGATATCAACAGCTTAAAATAATTTAACCCGTTGCCCAACAAATCAGAAACTAATCCTGTTTTTAAGGGGACAACAGAGACACAGAAAAATTAGCTTTTATTATCAGTAAAATCTCAAACTACGGAGTGAGAATTAATCTCTTTCTAGCTCTGTGTCTCATCTACTGGTAAAGTGTTTCCCCATTTAAACTTTTTCCCACAAATACAGTATTTGCAACTTATAGTCTCACAGTAGCCTCAGTAGCCTACTATTGTTTATGCACCAACAACTATCCAAATGGAAACTCTCCAAGCACCCAGACATCTCTGCTGACAATTCTACACACAACTGTGAGCTCTTTACATTTAACCAATAACTAAATCTTGCTCTGACAAAAATGAAGATGATTTAGATAGTGGCATGAAGGTAAAAGTTCACACATAGCAAGGTTCCATAACTGCAGCTTGGAAGACAAGCTCTGAAGACTTATTTAAAAAGAGAAGTATTGATTTCAGTTCTTTCCTCCAACGTTCTGCTAATGTACAAACTTTCCATTACAATCCTTTGCAATTAACTGTTCTATATCATCTGAAACAAGCACTTTCTAGTGTGAAAACTGTACTCAGAACACCTCTGCAATATAACTCTGCCTGAGTTAAGCCTGGGTTAACTGTTGATTTAACACTGTAGAGGATTATTTACGATGATGTAAAAACTAAAAAGAACAAGATAGTTGGTTTGCTTACTAAATGGTCAGACAAAAGACCAAAAATACTTCAGTGTAAAAAGCATTTCTCTAACTCACTACCAACTATGTTATATTCCTTTAGCATCAAAGCCTGGAGAATAACAACCTACCAATAACCTCCTGCTAATCAATAGTTTATACTCTCATTTAGCCAATTAGCAGATGTCCAGCTTATTAATGCCAGAATTTCTGGGTTCTAGCCACAGTAACAACTTGTTGGCAAATAAACCTATTTATCTTTGATATGCATATTTATTGTTCATGGGAAAATGATGAATAGCCTTATTCTTGCTTCTGATTAGGCAAGACATTCGTCTCCACGATGTCCTTACACAATTCTAAACATAAATCAAGCTGAACCCTTAAAAGGCTTTGTTAATCTCTCTTGACTAAGCATGTTTTGTGCATTTTCTGGCTGGTTTGCTGAATTAGGCTGGTTTGAAATGCTGGCATCACAATAACTCACATCAACTTGAAATTTGGAATTCATACCCCACAGAAAAATGTAGAACAGTCAAAAAAAGCACAAAGAAAACCTTTTAGTGTTTTGCATTTCCTAGCCAATTATCATAATGCTGTGAAAGCATAATGCAAAAAGGAAACCTGCATCAACTAAATCTCAAGTTTTCAAGTCATATTGAAAAAAACACAGAACAATGAACAACAGATTGTCAGTTACTGCAAGTAACAGTGTAGGATGTAAGGACTTCATATACACAGGAAAATAATAAATATTTAGCATATATTTAGACAAGTACCATAAAGCATTATTACTCTCACAATCTGAAAGTGTTCCTAAATGCAGTATTTCTGGGAGAAACTCTATGGATTTATACTTATTTTGAATTTCAGTCTGAGAAATGAGTAAGTGCACAAACCTTTACAATGTACAGCAACGGCACCATCAGCATTTTCACAGATGTTCAGGAATCTCTGAACTATACTGTCACTTGGTGTGCTGCCATCTATGAAGAACAGATCATAATGCTCAAAACCAGCATCAGTAAAGCGTTTTGCCTCATAAATTTTTTTGTTTAGTCTTATGATTGCTGTGACGTTATGCTTCTTGAAATAGGGAAAGTAGGCTTCAGGTGCATGAAGAGGATAACCTATAAAAAAAATAAAGCCACCATCATTTAATGTCATTGGTTCATGAAGTTCAAAATCTCACTAATCAAAACTGCCCCTGAAACCTTTTTTGAATGATAAGCATGCTAATATTAAAAACGCTTTTATACTTCTTTCAGAATAGACATGTTAAGTGATATAAAAAAATTGTCCAAAAAGGGCTCATGAAGACCACTTTTATTAAAAAAAGTATTAGGAGGCAAAAATTTAAAACACAGTCTATGTGAAACACTGTACTGTCTCCCATTAAGCCCCCATTCCACTCTGCAAGGAGGATTTATACATAAAGCTAGGGACATATAAGAACTCAGCATTTCAGAACAGCTGTTTATCTATACTCAAGCTGCAGATCAAAGAATAAAAGCATGCTTAAAGAGGAAACACTGTTTATGAGGAAAATAGATTGCTGATCTCTATTCTGGACGAGAGAAACAGTCAGAGGATAAACTGCAGTACCAAAAATATTCTTGTCCTACTGTGAAGTAAGAAAGCTTTACTGCCTTGATTCTCAGTTGAGAGGCAAAAGGATCCTCTAGCTGAAGAGAGCAGGACAGGGAGGGAGGTCAATGCCCAACCACAACACAGCTGTTTGGGACAAGTCATATATATGCATTAGTAAATGCAATTTGAGCCACAACCTTATGAGAAAAATGTAGCTTTGTAATGTGTACTTACAATCATCTGGGAGAGGCTTACTTTTAGTTTCATAACTGGACTTTAAGTGTGTTAATTTAGCAATTTTAAGTTATATATGTTATAAATGAAACACAGGTTATCCAAATTCCATGGAACAATTTAAGTAAATTTAGAAAAAATTCTGCAAGAAAGGACTGCAACAATGATTGTGGAAGAAACCCAAACTAACCTAAATATTTTCTTTCTGGATTTTGTTTAAATTTTCAGTGGATACTATGTAACTGGCAGCATTTCAGTCATAAAAGAAACATGAGAGAGCAGAAGAAGGGGGTGGGGAGGGAAGGTAGATATTCAGAAAATATGCTCACATAAACAATGGGACATGGCACAAATAATACAGTCAAATTCAGAAAAAACCTGATTGTAGTATTTAAATGACTGACTTTCCTTTTAGCTGGACCAAATCTCTACTTTCCCTCTGTCAGCCAAGCTCCTCTTTTTTTTTATTCCATTAGAATCACATTCCATAGGTTCTTCACATGATCCCAAGTATCTTCAGTAGTAAAGGCAAGCTTCTTTTAAAAGTCTTTTCTCGTCTGTGTTACAAAACTGTTAACAGAGTCTTCTGTGTTTAATGCAGCTCACCTTTAATTGTGCACACTTACTGTATCAGGTGTCAGGTTCCAGAAGAACAGTGAGGGACCTGAGTCTCTCAGGCACTTTGTCACAGGATGACAGCCACTGACTGTTAGAAGAATTGAAATTCTTCTGGCAAAGGAGAATTCCAACACTTTTTGAATTAAGTTCTATGATCGTATATAAAATGCTCACTGGATGATTATTTCTGAAGATTAAAACTGATCTATAACCCTCTATTATCTTCTGCTCATTTGCTGTGATGCTTTTACATGCTGGAAAAATAAGACCATTACACAGCATTAAAACATACACCATACCATTTTCAAGTTTGCTTTTCGGGTGTGGTCCACTAAAAGCCAAAAATTTTCCTGGAATAATCCAGTTGAAGTCACCATTTTCCACTCGCTACAAGAATTTCAGAAGAGAAAAACATTTTAATATCTGTATATACAAGGTAAAAAAAAAATTACTCAATATTTTGTTTTACTCTTTACTATGTTCTTGTTGCATTAAAATGAAACACTTCAAATGTAATTAGCTAGCTTAACTATGTGGGACAAATTAACCATAAGCTGCTTCTCAGATCTATCTTAATAAAATGAAATGTAAACAAAATTTGCTGAAGTTTTCCAATAAAAGCAGAAAGATCCTTTATGTAATAACCCTCATTGCGAGGGTTCAGTGATTTGGGACACATTTTATTAATAACACTGACAAACACCAACATTCTTCTATGTTTTAATCAAAAATTAGGGAAAAGTGCTTGCTCGTGAGGTACTAGCTAAAAACCCAATTCACAGAAAACAAATTAAAAACCAATTAGCCTTCATAACAATTACCCTTTCCCTGTAGAAACTGAAATTTACATATTGGCATAAGCTCTGATGAGCCAGTAATCACAGAAGAAAAGTGTAAATGAAATAAAGAGACTAGATGTTAATAAACTTTCAAGCTATGACATTTTGCATTTCTTGCTCACTTTTAAATGAAAACCTAAAAAGGCTCTTCAAATTCTGTCACTGCTGAAAATGAAAGCTTCTTTGGAAATACGCAATGTGAACTGTAGTTCAAAACTGCCTTCTTTTCTTTCTTTAATTGAAGACTGCTCATTCCTCGTTTGGCAATGCAGCTATTCTCAGCATGACTTTTAAGGACACGGCACTCAGTTCAGCTGCATTATTAAGCTTGTGTTTTTAGCTCTCAGCTCATCAGAACATCCTAATGAGTGAAAGGTTCTGATAATGGACATGGCTGTAATCAATTCAGTAACTGTTTGCTCAGCTGAGCCCATTAGGCTTGCTCCCAACGTCCTTGCACAATGGAAACTCCTGGAAGTTCCCCAGGTTGCATAAGGACTAGAGAACCAACCTTAGAGCCAAGCCGGGCCCCCCACCCCCCACTGGTATCACCCACTGCCATCTCAGCACTGCAGCACCCCTACTCCCTTTAGGGGAGAAGTCCTGTTCAGTAAGCTAAAAATATTTTTGCATTTGTATCACCAGTTTTATTTGTGGATTAAGTTCTTTATAGTTACAGGGGTCATGGCAAATAATCAATTTTAAGCAACATGAACTACAGGTATCTCTGTACATATGAGTATATATATGCTCAACACTACATGCAAACACCACTGTTTTTAAAAAACCCAATCAGTAATTTACTTTCAGTCCAACAAAAGGGGAATTAGCTGCCTTGATAATATAGTAAGATGAAAGAACTATAAACACGAAATAAAATTTCCTTTTAGCCTGCTCCATTTAAGTCGTATGCAACTTTTGTCTACATATCCACACATTTGAAGACCTAATGTAGCAAAAACCTGTAACATTTAAAGTTTTTGAAATATAGCACAGGACATAACTAAACATAAAGCTCACCACAATGTGTAAAAAAAGAGAAGACATACCAAAAAATGGACAAAACTTAAAGATGATTCCAAGTCCTTGCTTCTTAAACTCAGCAAGCAGCATACTATAAACATCATTCACGTATATGTACTTTTCACAAACTAAAATAATGTTAAGACTTCAACAAGATAATGGGATAGCTTTAGTCAATTATTTTAATACTCTTCTTCAAGCAGACTAACGCCTACCATGTGTACAGAATCCCAAGAATTCCTAACTACCATTTGTTTCTAGAACAAGCTTTTTCTTTTTGTACATAGAATAAGCAAAAAAGCAGCAATTTCATACTTTATACTTTAGTTCCTGTTCATTTAATTTTGGTAATTCAGCAAAGGCTATACCAATTTCTCAACCTAATCATTATGGAACATTACAGAATACACAAATCCTTCTACAAATGCTTTCAAGTTTAATAAAATAGGCAGTTTTGTGTTATAGACTGCCTACTGCAGGCATCTACTATATAGATGTGCTGTCAATTAACTTTTTCCACTGTTTATTCCTTTTCTGACTTCACTTTCTCGATCATTTATGAAGCATTTCAGTATGTATCTGAAATACATACAGCTACAGGAAATGCTTTTAAAATGGAGATTTTGAAACTAAGCAACTTTATTCTCATTACTTCCAGCTTTTCTGAAAATTGCAATAGAGGGGAAGGATACGGGAAGAATACTGGCTACAATAAAGCAACACAAGTTTAAAAAGAGAGTTTAATTTATATTCAAATATTTAGTACACCTCTAGTTTATATATCTTTCTCCTCAACCAGTACAACTACAGGAATTTATAGGTGTTCCAAAGACAATGTCCAATAAACTAAATGATTTCACTGATTTCAGTAACAACCCTTTCCCTTCCTTGGTGTGAGACATGGTAGACAAAGACCATGCAACTATTTTGGACCAGATGTACGTACACCTCCTGCCCCTGAGATTTCATCTGCACACAGCCCAGTCCACAGGTAGAGCATGGCATGTTTTAAAGCTTCTCTAAAGCAATGTAGCTTGAGATAACTTTCTACTACCAGCAGATAAAGGTATGCGTGTTACAAAGTCCTAGAAGCACCTAAAGCCAACCAGAGTATCTATACTTAGGTTGTAAGAAAGTTGGCAGAACAATGAATGACATCTGTTAGCTTTCTGGAACTTCATCAGGGAAATATTTTGGATATATTTCCTTTACTAGAATCCCACATAATGCACCCTTACTAAAAAAAAACCCCTCAAAATCTGCTTAATCTATATGACTATTAAAAATCTGTCATATATTTGGGACTAATAGGAATGGCAGGAGCTAGCAAGTGCTGAAAGAAAACATATTCTGTGGGCCAGCTCATATCCTGTGAGAAGGTTGGGAAAGCATAAGAGAGGTCCCAGAAGCCAGAAAGGCTATAAGAAAACAGTAGATTTATGACATGATGCACTGAAATTGCAAGGATAATAATCCTGCATGTTCGTCATAGAGAGTATATAGGTTTCCATGTACATACCTTACATATGAACACTGGGTTTTACTTGAATTAAAACGTCTTTCCAGTATGTTTTAAGTTGGGGGATACTGTATTCTCTTATTTTAGGTAACCCAAACACATTCAACGCATTATTAAATGTACAAACCTCATAGTGTTCATATTCGTCCACATCAAATGTCTTAAAGTCAAAAAATCCATGCTGCAAGGCCTAAAAGGCAACAAGGTGTCAATTTACACTGAAATACAATATATAATCTCATTTTATAATACTTTTTTGAGCAAAACTAAATCCCTAAATGTTTGTGGTTGTGGCTTATTGAAGCTTTTACATTAAGACAACATTACATTCTGCACAGATTAACAACACAGACAACAAAAACTCCAACAATGTCACTGAAACATGTTAGGCTCATTATTTCCCCTCCAAAGACATTAGGATGGGACACAAGGTTGTTGCATATCACTTAAATCATAACATTGATTCTCCACACCCCACTATGTGAGGGTTTTTTTCTGTGAGGCAGATGACAAGTTAAAAAGCAATTCCCTTTTTGTCATACACTCATTTAATGATTCCTGTGCCAAATGTATTTTCACGCAGTTGGACATAACAAAACATCGAACACTGAGAGTTTATTGATTTTCTGCACTTAATATGATACTCTGGTTTTACCACCATAATACCTAGGCAAAATGACATTTACAGAATGCAGTGCCATGTATAATCTGTATTTCAGTATTTCTTTTATTACACATTTCACAGGTAGAATAAAGTCCATTACACTACATTAGACAGTATTTATTACAGGACTAAAAGAAGTTTAGTATTCGATTACTGTACTATTATTAATTATACCACTTTTGTACTAAAGATTTGTTTATAATAACCATATTGAAAACAATTCTATGAATATGAAATTCAGAGCCAAAATTTATTCCAAATTGGTGGAAGACACTTCCGCAGCATATATTTATACTGAACGTGTTGCATTCTGAGAAATATAGATACTGCACAACATTCTGGAATTAAGGTGTGATAAGAACACATCACAGATCTACGATTTAAAACCAATAATCATCAGACTGCCATTGTTGCTACATATAGAGCAGCTTTCTAGGACAAATGAAAAATAGCTTTGCTATAGACAACACAGGCTCACTGACTGGACCTGTCATGAAACCTAAGATACTGAGAGGTTTGTCTGAACAGCTAATTTTGAAAAATGTATTTCATTTAAGCATGGCTGTCTGGCTGCACTCCAGAATTTGAAGGCTCCCTGAATTACATGTATATGATATACACACACACAAACATCAAACTTATCCAGGTAAACTAAGACTACTTTCAATTAAGGCACATGTTTTCTGCCCAAAGTGCTTTTACCTCTGTAGGTGAAGTAGACAAAAATTCAGTAATAAATTTTATGAGAACAAAGGAGGAAAAACTGATTCTCACCGTCCTTTTGATGTATTAGCTGCAGATAAGTTACAGTGACTGCATTGACTACTTCAGATCTTCAGGATCCGTAGAATGCCTCACAAATTACAGTCTTGCTGGTAACTGACAGCTCCTTTCCCACCCCCACAGAACTAAAAATATTAAGCTTGATCTCTCTTTCTCCCATATTTAAAAAACACTTGTTTTGCCATATTTTTAAGAATTACAAATGGTCTATGAAGTGTCTGTACAGAACTGTTCCTACAGCCTGCTCCCTTCATCAAGGCCAATGGGAAATGAACAAAATTTAAAGGTCCCCAACTAAGAACTGATACAAGTTTTTTTTAAAAAGAAATATGGAGCTTAATATTTCAGGACTACTTAAAGTGACACATCAAACCACTAGTAAGATGCATTAGTTTTTGTTGGTTTTAAACAATTTTGAAAAGATCAGCGTCAAACACTAAACCAAATGTTCTGGGGAAAGCTGGGGCCAAGCATATGCAAAAACTGTTCAGATTAAATCACGGTATACCTAGGTATTTGTTTCACTTGTCTTCATCAACCTGTCATTCCCTCTCACCAATAGTTATAAATGATCTATTAGCAGACCTAGCACAGTGTCTTGCATTAAGAGCTGTCCCCCAGCCAGGCCTGGTGCATCTGCATGTTCCAATTCATGAGGTGAAGCTCAAAAAGCTGTCAAAGGCCAGGCCAGACAGGTCAAAGTGCAACCTTCCTCAGCCATCACTACTCAAACACAGTCCTCAGTAACTTAGGTTTCAGGAGAGCATACTATTCATTCACACAGTCTGATCTGAAACCAGGTTTTATAATCTATTTTAACAGTATTTTTCTTCATGTTTTAAAAATCAATTTAAACCTGTTTTGTAAGAAAAAAATGTTATTACCTTATTTACTCCCTGTAAACAGTCCAAGATCGTAAGATTGTATGTGCAGTTCCCAAATGAAGCATCCCTACAGATTTAATACAAATGAGTTTAATATACACAGAATTATTTGAAGAACTAGGGGTAAGGCAGCACACAACAGAATACATTCAATCTATTCAATCCCCTTTGAGAACTCTGAATTAAAATTCAAAGACATCTTTTGGGAATCTTGTTCAGGCTAAAGTACTTCCCTACCCAATATGCAGCTCAAAGTAAATGCAGTTTGATACTGCAAGCTATTTTAGGTGCATATTTTATATGAGGTGACTACACACTCTTTACCAAATTATTTATGCTATCCTGGAACAGAAAGGTTTGCATCCTCTCTGGATTGTGTAAAGATAGTAGCAAATAAAGCACAGCTTGCTTTAACCATTATTCAAGTCTCAACTGAGTTACACTAACAGGGGCAGGCAAATAAGACTACTAGTTTGGGATTAATTTACAGGCTTTCACTTTGATGCCTGATTACAGATGTGATCAAAAGTTATCCCGATATAATTAGCTTTAAAATTACTTTACCTCAGTTCTACCACTACGAAAATTACAACTTGTCTGTAAAAGATGAAGTGAGACTCCAAACCAAAACATATCCAAATGGTAAGAGACAGCAAAATTAAAAGAAAAAAAAAATAACACCACCAAAGAAATGCACTGTGGAAAAACGAGAAAGTACTTTTCCAAGTGTGCTTCAGATCAGTTTGATTTTAACAAAACTCTGCCTGAGCAGATTATTTCCTTATCACTCATTAAGGAAATCTTTTATAGCTTTTCTCTTAGCTATCTTAGACAGAGTCCTAAGAACTGCAATTTATCAGAATAGCAAAATTTTAGGTTCAGACAGATACATATTTAATCTGTAATTGATTCAAAATTTCAATCTTTCATTGAAAACTTTCCCTTTTTGATAAAATTTACTACAAGCAGTATGAAGTTAGTGGTATGCTCCTTCAGTCTCAACTACTTTAAGAGCAGAAAATTCTCACCTATTCTTTAAGACCAGAATAAGTTTAGCAGTTTTGAGCAAGCAGTGTTTGTAGAAAATGTTTTAAAGAAAATTAAATCCATAATTTTGATAGTGTCATATTGCAGGCAGGCTAATCTAAAAAAGCTTTCAAATTACCAGATTATTAAAACACACTGAACCATAATGTTTTGGAATGGGAACTTTGAAGTGTGTATAAACTTTCCACATCCAAATCCAACAGACAAGTTTTAAAAATGAGAAGTCATAAAGAATTTTCATTACATTGAATAAGCAGAACATATCAAAATGTAATATATGAATTTTACAGACAATACATTTTTTACAGATAATGGATTAACATGATTACTTTGAACATCACATGATAACAGATCATTTTAACACAAAAGCATTTTAGCAAACAAAAAGGTCTTGTGAGCAAAAAAAAATTAAGGGCCCAATGGGAACATGTACATAGCAGAAGGGTTTTAAAAGCTGTACCAGTTTTCTGGAGGGGCTGATAGAAATAAAATCCAAACCAATGCAAACCACAAAATTAAATATTTAGAGAAATATGAACAGAAGATATGACTGTATCAGACAGGTTCTATTTTATATGTTATTTTGCTGTAACAAGAATATAACTTTTATTTTATCTGTATGTATATAATTACCTCTTCGTCTGATAAGGCATCTGACAGTGCAGTACATAAAAACAATACTGGGGGAAAAAAGCTACATAATCTCTAATCCATTAATAAGAAATACTATGAAAGAGGGAGGGAGGCTGGTGAAGTTGACCTAGATGTACAATTCCAGGTGTACAGTATTCTCAGCAACAGTTCCCACAGCCAGCTGTTACCAGTGACGTGCACATGGATGCTGGCAGCTAACGTGGATTTGCCTCCATCATCCATGTCTCAAATGTCTCATTTCTGCTGATCTGCACCTGACCATTAAAGTAGGTTGCTGATCACACGTTTCATTACAGTATTCTTACAGTCTTTTATTCCCAAATGAATAGCCACCTTACTTTTCAAATAGTGTTTTACCAACTATTACCTGATAGAACTCTATTCACTTTCAAAATGAGAAAAAAAGTGAGTATTTCCAGGAGACACCAATTTAGTATGAATCTGAGCTGGCATTACAGAGCTGCATATCCCACATCCGATTTCACAGTCGTTGTAGCTGACCTCAATACTGCATAATGCTTTCCCTTTCACCAAACCTCTAAACACTGTCAATAACAAAACAGTTTGTTTCGCCAGCACTTGCCAATACAGAAACAAACCCCACAAGCTATAAACTAAAATCTACCTCCAAAATTCATGTCATTATTTAGAGACTGAACACAATAATAATAAAATATACTTGGGGGTTTTTTTGAACATAAAATCAATACAGAGTAGTTTGAGGTAAAAATCCGAAACTCTGCTTTTCAGTAGGCAACTAGTATTCATGACAATTTTAAACGGTGTTAGCACTGCTTTTTAAATGGAAGTGAGAAGATACAGTATAAGATCTTCAAGAGACTAGAGCGTCACCAACTGACAGTGAATCAGGCAAAAATAAGACAAAAATGTCTTGAAGACAGTAGTGCCTTATCCTCCCAAGTTATCTTTAGCTTTTCCATTATAAAAACAAAACAAATTTCCATGAATTTTGTAAGAGGAGTGATGTGATTTCTTTCCACCCCTGAACTGTACTTGCTGAAGCTGTCTTTAAATGAAATACCAGCTGAAGACCTAAGCTGATTAAGGCTTTTTGAGGTCACCGAGCTACATGAAAGTAGATCAGTTTCCCAGCCATCACTTCATGTAAAGCTACCTCAGTACTCCACAAAGAATCTGACAATGCTGCAGCTTCTACCTATTTGAGGTTGTCTTTTTTTTTTTCCCAACTAGAGGACACTTCAGATATCAAATTAAACTAGTTAAATACTCCCGTTGTAACACTTAACTGATCATTGCTCACTGATAAACTCTTGAACTATTTCAACAGAGATGACCTATATTACAGAAGTTATGTAATATCTAAATTCCACACTGCAAGAATAAATTCAAGTCAATAAGTACTGGATAGCAATGATTAATATCCCCAAATTATTTCCTTCATAGACCTTAGAACATGAGGAAAGAGGTAAGACATTTGGGTTATGTTTTGAATTGCACATAAGAGCTATTTTAGTCCTTTTCAAGACACTAAAGGTGTGGAAAGAGTGCAAACGTCCTCATAGCACCACCTTGTTTCTTCATAGTACAGCGTGTGCCAAGCAGACACACTACCTAAGGCAGAGCTACTGCTTCCAGCACAGGGTCAATTGCCAAAGCCCCTGCACTATGCTACAGAGTGCATTTTGCAACAGAGATGTTGCAAATGTCTTGGAATCAGGGGGAGGGGGAAATATCTCAGAGGCCTTGAAAAACCAGGGAGGAGGATTAAATTATTTCTTTCCCACTCCTAGCTACTCTAGACTGTCCTACTGCAGACCCTCATCAGATCTACTTGCCCTTCTCTCAGCATCAGTAATTCTTAAGCTTCTTATATATACCAACCTCTACCTATGAATTCAATACCCAAACAGCCCCTCCCTATCAGACTTCCCATCTCTCATCTAGCTTCTTATCTTACACAATCCTTCAGTTTACTTCCTCACTCCTCTTTGTCTCACCTCCAGTACAGCCAGATTACACACCCATCTTCCCCAGCAGGACAAACCACACTGCAGGAATCTGCTTAGGTTCTAATCCAGTGCCAATATGTGACGTAGTCCAAAGCAGATCCAAAAGACACTTAAATGCTTTCCAGCCTCACGCCATGCAAGAATGCTCAGGAAATCTGGATGCTTAATTCTTCTAGCAAAAGCTCCCAACACTATATTCCTTCTAGAAACAGCACTGCCTCCCTCTACCATTGCCAAAGCTGTGTGTTTGGCAAAAACCAAGCAACAAAACCCAAACACATACCAGATCCCATCCACACCAGACAAAACCAACACAAAAACCCCGGAACTGTCAAAAGCTATAGTTTTAGACAATCATTTCTCTCACAGCAACCCAGGGCTTGAAACACATAGAAAAAGACTGCAAAGTAGTTATGTTTCAGAATATCCTACTCTATAATTTATTGCTGTCTTCTCCTGAAGCTGACAAATGGAATTAAGCAATTATTCTTTCATAATTTTGCCAACCCAGACAGCAAAACCTGAGTAGTCCCTTTGCTGGACTTTGCCTTCTGCAATGTTTTTGATAAGTATACTCTTCCCAGGGAAACACTAAAAGCTCTTTTGTATATAATATAAAATTATCTCCAAAAAATCTTGCTGTTTCTTCTATTTTTTGATCCCTCCTTTGCTGATTCTAGAGTAGCTAACTATTCTATTTTGGAATAAAATTTCATTAATTCAAACTCACAAGGATTACCTATAATCAATTAACACTTAATAGGAAATAGTTTTGTGTCATTAAATTTGTTACTGTGGTTCCAACCAGCCTCACTAAAAATCAGAGACAATTACCTTCATTAGTCCTTACCAGTTAAGCAAAAACATTTTCTTCTTACTGCTACTACTATCAACATCAGTATTATAAGGAATTAGTTGCAAGGCATGAATCTACAGCCTTTGATTGGAGCAAACAAGGTCCTGTGAGAGCGTTCTGCAAACACACTACTCCTCCCAAGTCTTCCATCCTACAGTTTCAGGATCTGACAAGTAAGTTTCTTTGCTTTGTCAAAACCTCTTTTCTACACACCTTAATCTTCACCTTGGCAGGGGAGAGAAAAACCTAGAGACATATCAATTTACTATAGTTCCAAACAGCAAATTTCTTTAATTGGTCAACAAGAAGCAGCTATTCAGCTATAGGGCCTGATGAGATGCATCCCAGGGTCCTGAGGGAACTGGCTGGTGGTGTTGCAACGCCACTCTCCATTATATTTGAAAAGTCATGGCAGTCAGGCCCAGTCCCCAGTGACTGGGAAAAGGGAAACACTGCTCCTATTTTTAAAAAGGATAGAAAGGGAGAGCCAGAGAACTGCAGGCTGGTGAGCACCACCTCTGTGCCTGGGAAGATCATAGAGCGGGTCCTCAAGGAAGCAATGCTAAGGCACGTGCAAGGCATTGTTTAATGTAAATCATGACTCCTGTATCTTATACAGAATTCGGAGATGCTAAAAAACACTGACATGATTAAAATAACTGATTTTTTTAATGCATTTTACCAAGTATCTTTTATAATTAGCTGAAAAAAATATGGATACCAGTAGCTCATTAAACTTCTTGGGCTCTGGAGAGCTATTAGTGACCAGGTCAGTGTATAAATTCTCTGTCAGTAAAAGCTATCACTGATTTAATACCTTTTTTTAAAATGTAGTTGATGGTTTAAGATTTTGTAGTCAAACTGGTCTTGACATAAAAAAATCTACTGCCCCAACAGATACTGTATCTGGCTTCTGTGCAAGGTACGAGAAGAGACAATCTGATCTTCCTTTGCTGAGTGGCTGAAGAATCAGATGAATTTGATATAGACAAGGTAGGTCTACATTTACAAACGCACTGGCTGACAGTGAACACTACTTGCAAAATGCTGATTCCCCTAAAAGAGAGGATATTGACCTTCTTGCAGTTGCCTTTTATTGCCAGTGTTTGCATAAGATTACCATGAGGTATCCTCATTCATAAAGCACAAGGGCATTTCATAGTCCACACCATGAAAAACATTTGGAAGTCTCTTTATTAGATAAGCATGATAGCTAAATTCCTTACATACAAGTCTCAGTGTGACCTTAGTACAGAGAATAAAGGCAGATTGATAGAAACCATCTATGATTCACTGAAAACATTCAGTAACCTTAATATCAGTACTTGCTCTGTAAAATAGAGAAAATACAACAGCATAAAACCCCCTTCAATCCTGTAAGTCTCACTAGCTAGGGACTAGGTAATTTAAAATATTTTGAGGACTTCCAAATAGTAAAACATGATGCATTATGAAGAAAAGATTTAAGTGCTAAATCACAAACACGCTAAGAACTATTTTCAAAACCTGACAGTTTGCAAGACTAAGAGTCTTACGACTTATATCAATCTAAATTACTTATTATTTTATTATTCCTACAGAGAGCAAGTCATTACACAAGATGTAAAAAATATTTTTTCCGGAGATCAGTCATTTTGGCACAGTATCTGTATCAGACATGATACACCTTTTCAGGAGGCAATCTACCCCAAATTGTTTAGCAAATTCCAAAACAGAAAAGGTAGCCTCATTTCTTGTGTTCACATACCTAAATGGAAGATATGGTGGATTAGATCCAGACAAAAGCATCCTGTACACTTCTTCTGGTGTTTTCTTCAAGTATATAACCTAAAAGGGATGGGGGAAGAGGGAAAAAAAAATCAGCCCTGAGCCTGAAAAGTCTTTAACTAGATAGTAACTTCCTCCAGCACACTAAACTCCTAAGAATGCATGTTTTACTCCTTCATGACATCAGAAACAGACATGCCTATACAAGGAAAAGATTCAGATATCAACAGAAACTTTCTGTTTTCTATCAGTCCCTTACTTTAAAAACAGAAAATTGGAGAAAAAAGTCACACACTACTGAAACTTAAAGACTTTAATGTTGCATGAATTACTGTAAAATACCTTACATTTAGAGCCTAAATTCTTGCTTATTGACAAAAGATCCTTAGAGGGTAGTTCAGAGGACTTCAGGAAAAAGATGAGTTTCCGTCTTATCAAGGACTTGTGAATCCAAAGTAGGGGCGAATTTGTACATGTTTTCCCAATACTGCAGGTTTTATTTGACAGAAGTTATGGCCCTTCAAAGTTGTGTCTGCTCAAAGACATGTATACATGACACCTTGAACTAAACACTGTTCATTTTCTGTCCACACAGCTCATAAAGGCTCATAATAAAGACACCAGGAGGAAGATATTAAGATATCTTACAAAAAAAACCAAAAAAGATATTAAGAACACAAAAGGAAGGAGAAGAAGGAAAGAAAGACTGAAAAAGCTCCTGAAAAAATCAAAAGTATCTCGGATGTCAAGAGCAATACAATAACTGAAGGAGAAATGATAATGAAATGAAGACGAAAACATCACAGGATGTCTTCAGCACCTAAAAAGTAGTGAATTCCATTAAGAAAAATCAAGGAGACATTTTCTGACTCATCTGTATCAATGAAAAGTCAGCAAACAAAACTTAGCTTCATTTTTAATCTAATATAATGAATCTTCAGCGTGCTTTCATTCTGCAACATACACCAAAAAAAACCCCAACAACCCAAAAATCCCATTGTGAATAGTTTGGATAAACTGAACTGGTATTTAAAAAGCAATGTGAGTAAAAGCTTAAAAAAAATACTTTATAGACAGTAACTATTCTCTTACAAGAGTTTTTTTACAAGGGACGAGGTTTTCTTCCCTTGCCCCACTGTCACTGCTGTAACTCTTACCATGTGGCACCACTACTTGTAAAACCCAGATTCAATAAATACTGAACATTTAAACATTTTTTTCTCTGACATTTTCATTTTTATGTTCTTAACCTCCTGGTAAGGTTAAGTGATGATGAATGATGATGTGGTTGGAAGTTCCCCACAGTTAGGGCACTCTGCAGGCACATGACATGTAGCAATACTGTGCTGCTGACCTGCAGCACATACCCACTGTCAAGAAAACTCATATTGTATTTCCTAAAAAGCTTACAGAACAAAAAGGGAATTAGTATTTTCCAAGTCCACCTTAATGCTTACCCACAGTATTTCAAATGCAATTTGGATTCATTTTTTCCCACCTGCACCTGCCATTTACAAATCAGAAGTACATGGAACAGATCCCCTCTAGAGCTGCTTAGATTACCAGCAAACAAACCCTTCATGTTTCAGGTAGGGCTGAGACGTCTAATTTAGATTTTTAAATTAGGGAAAAAAACTCCTGCAAGCAAATAACTGGACATGCCCTAGTAGTTTGCTATTACCCGGTCATTTGCTGCATTAAAACTACAAACTTAAGAACTTAACAGCTTTTCTCTCTTACTGGCATTACAGAAATCTACTAAAAGTATTACTAACAAAATGCACACTCAAAGGAATCATGAGAAAGAAATATGCCCAGTCTATCTGCTACCTATAAGGAAAAGGAATAGTAACAAGGACAAATAAACCAAACCTCCTCAATTAACTTTCAAACACTGGTAGAGTTGTGGCACACTATTATTCTGGGTAGGCTACGAAAATTAAATGAGAAAAGAAATCAATTCAATAATCACTATGCCTCCGGTCTAGTAACTTTTAGAAGGCTGTGAGAAAAACCTTTTCTCCTTCCCACTCTGAATCTTGCTGATGACATGAGAAGCAATTGATCCTAACATGGTCAATTAGAGGTAAGGTTGTGATTCAGATTTTCAACATTCAAGAAAATGGTATCCTACGGAAAAACATGCAGAGAATTTGCCAAAGCCATTCCCTATTCAGTAAAATAAAAGGAGTTAAGGGATGAAGCCAGGGTTTCCCTAAAACTCATACAGCAGAGTTTTCAAAGACAGCTTAGAGACAGATGAAATTACCATCTGCCCACCTCCCTAAAAGAGCACCCCTAGAGAAGCCATTTCACACATAGCAGAAGTCTCTTAAGGAAGGTTAAAGTATCCATGCGATCAAAAATACTTACAGCATATGCACCTATTAAAAACGCTGCATTCGCTCGCTTCCGCTGGTCAAAACTGGTGTAGTACACGATCTTCTTCCTTGATAGACTGAAATACTGTTTAAAAGGAAGTAAACAAACAAAACAGCATATTTACTAAGAAAAGAATACGCTTTAAGAATGCTTTAGCAAAATCACTTTTCCAAATCTGCAAAATAGGTCAGAAAAAATTCTTATTAAGAGATTCTCAAAATTAAAGGAGAAAAAATTACTGACACTCTGAAAAATCTTCTTATATCACAGATAAATAAGAGTGCAAGGAAATAGCCACTGTTTCCAGGTAGATCTCTTGGTTAGCTGTACAAAAAAATGCTATAAAGTGGAGCTGGACCAAACTCTTCAGTATAAAAAACTGGATTTTTTTCCCCCAAGTTTAAATATTTGAAACACTAGCTTATGAACACTGATTAAAGACACTGACATTTTCAAACTAAAACATCCTCCTGTATGTTAAATCTCTTTAGCACACAATTCTGCGGAGAAGACAAAAGAAAAACTCATGCAATCAACCTTACAGGCATTTTA
This sequence comes from Gymnorhina tibicen, assembly GCA_013399875.1. NCBI lineage: Eukaryota > Metazoa > Chordata > Aves > Passeriformes > Artamidae > Gymnorhina > Gymnorhina tibicen. Next base: position 306,560 of record VXAZ01005435.1, on the reverse strand, counting down.
TAAGTTAAACACTTCCATCTATACTACTTTACAATGGGGTGACAGACATCTTGAGAAAGCTTCAACAGCAAGAATTTATTTAAAAAGGTAAAAAAAGGAAAAAGATTGCGTAAGAGAAAAGCCTGAAGAAAAGGCTAGGCAAAGACAAAACTAGTAACACTCGCAATTCTTGTTTCTTTAGGAAGAAAAGAAGCCTGTGTCAGAATCCTGTGGACAAACCTCCCATTGAAAACAATATCAACGAGCACCAGAAAAGAACAATAATGAAAAGCTGCGGCAAAACTATTTAAAGCCAGAGACAGAGACAATATTGTCACTTAAAAATGGCAAGTTGGACAATTTACTGCATTAATAATTTTTTAAACTTCAAGAATTGCCACACATCCATTATATTCTGCTACACTACTGCATGTTTTTCCTGACCGATTTTTACAGTACTCCTACAGTTTTGAGGAAGTCATCAACAGACATACTAGATTCTGTTTCTAAATATTTGAAGCATTTTTCTATTATTAAAAATTGCACATTCTATAAAATGCTCTAATACTGGTGCAGCTGTTACCCAACCTCAGGTTTTTAACTCTTGACACTGTTGACGCTTGGGATGGGGAGATAAAGTACCTGCTTCAGAACAGTGTTTCGTTTGTAGTGCCAACTGTATTTCACTTCCAGAAATCTGTTAATGTCAACTCTCATCTCAAACCTTGTTGCAAATTTCAGAACAGTTTTAACAACAGAATCAAATTTTACAAAAAAAAATCAAATAGCCAATCAACTCAGGAGAAAACTGATGTAGGTACAACAGTGAGTTTCTTACTCCCACCCCCCACAGAAACAGCACCTTTAGTCGCAGTTCTAACTGCGCCTTCCAGTCTGGTCTTACAAGCCACAACTTCCAGAGGTGGAAGGAGCGAGAGTTAATGCAACTGAGTGGATCTAAATAGGACTGTTAATTCCTGAAATAGCTGCTTGCTGTTGATTGGAAGAGTTTTCCTGGAGGCCAACAGCAACATCTCTCAGTGTATATGCAAACATACAAAGCACAAGTAGTTACTTAATTAGTGAAGCATTCAATTATTATTAAAACTTGACAAAATGAATCCCAGTACTTTAAGATTCCTCCTTTCTTCCCCCTCCTCAATTTTTTAATTTTAGTGTTCTCTAACTGCAATTCCACCCATGATGTGTAGGTGGGATAAGATTACAGTAGTTATGCAACAGTGACAGAACTTCAATTATAACTTATTGACTACTACTTATTTTAAAGCAAAGTTCTTTGCAGCAGTTTACAGTTCACCTAAAACACTATTTTAAACTGCAAAGCTAGCTAGTGAGAAGTAAGTTCTATGTAATAAGACCATATTTCTTGTTTTATTTTATAGAATGGATTTTTTAATCATGTGGGTATATCAAGTCATTCCACTTTTGAGACACTTTTGTACCCAAAGTAGCCATAACCTGAAGTTTCCAGAATATTTAGATGAAAACAATGTATGAGTTTTATTGCATAATTTTCAAAATGTAAGGGTTTAATCCTCGTTATACAAAATATTTAAATGTCCTTGAATACTGACAAAAGCTTTTAACACAAAAAAGCGTCAGTGCACTGCATCTGTTAACATTAATGTGCAATTTGTCAACTCAGCACACTTTCATTATCAAAACTAAGCTATATGATCAATTTAAAAAAAATACTGACTTTCTGACCATATTTCATAAACTACATCTACTCCTCTGACCAGGTTCAATGATAAGCTTTCACAACAGTTCTGGGAAGTGACTGTTTTCACAGCTCCAGAGCTCCACCTGAATGGATTAGGGCTTTAGTTCCCTTAGGCACTGCACAACCCTGAAGAACCAGGAATGTTTCAACGTGGACTTTTTCAATACAGATCATCTGGAGACTAGCTATAGTTGCAGATAACATAGTTGTCAATAATATTTTTTTTCCACAACAAAACTAAGGTGCACACGCTATGAAGTACTAAAAATATCCTTTACCAGTAAGAAAATTTTATCAGTTTCACACATCATTAAAAGATAAAATTTTAACACAACAGTATCCGCCGAGATATATCCCAGAGGAACATACTGAAAGACAATCTTGTGAATTAAAAGCAGAGGTTACACAGAAAGCATAGCAGGTTTTGCTTTAGGTGATAAAACTAATTCATAAAGTGTATGAGAGGGTTACAGAACATTTACTTTCATGGTAAGATTACATTTTTATTTTTTAGAAGTTCCTTGTAGATCTCAAAAGAGACTTATTTGCAGAGAAATTGATGACAGGGTTAGAAAGTGCCGTGTGGACAATTACTGGATTGATAGCTGTGTAAAATCACCATACTATTTGACAGCATTTTATATAATGGATATGGTTTAACATAGTTGTACTGTTCAAGCAAGAAATTACTTCAATGTGTTTAATAAGCCTAGATTTATGCAAATTCTACTTTTATATATATACAGGTAATATACAGATAATCTGTACATGTAAATAGCAGTGAATACAAGACTGGAAAACTTAATAGAAAATAATTAATTTAAACACATGCATGCAACCCTGCCTCAAAATCTAGGCTGTCCTAAAGGAGATGCTTTGCAATTACTATAGTTCCATGTGTATGCCCAGAAGTTTATTTATAGTAAAAGAAAAAAATAAGTCGAACCCCTCTATGATTCAGCAGCAATACAGTTAGCATACAAAAAATGTTAACCCCATAGTTTATAAGCCTGCCAGTACCTTTTCTTTCCTGCCTTTGATCTTCAATACTTGTATCATTTATATCAGCAACACTCCCTGATTACTTCTGCTCCTTAATTTATCGAGAATGTGTAAGGCTATGCACAGATAAAACACAACAGTTTTTCAAAAGCAGTTTTAATGAAATCAGACTTACTTAAAACAAGAAAAAAATTTCTTTCATAAATGAAGCCCAGTTGCTTAGTCAAGCGTTTTTTTCCCTGAACAGAATTCAAATAAGTAGGAAGACAGCACAGACAAGCATTTTTTCCTTGCTGTAGACTTGGATAGTGAAAATCATCTTCATAGCAATCAGCAATTGAAAAATTACAAACACAAGAAGGTCAGAAAGGTTTTCCTGTAAGCCATAGCCAAGACTTTGCCTCAAACTTCCTTGGCAAATGGGTATCTGAATAAATTCTTCACCTCTTCAGAACAGAATTATTTACTGTTTTAAAAAAATCAGTCAGCATAAAGTTACAACAGTTTACTTTAAAATGTTGGTCTGCCATTAGCACATTTCAAACTGGTATCCTGCTTCCTCACCAGTCCCCCAAGAAAGGAGAAGGGAAAGCAGACACTGCCTCCATGTTGAACTTCTCTCCCAAAACAGAAACTGATACAGCTGAAAGACTTGAAAGAGAAGTTCGTGAGGAAGTTTTAATGAGATCTTATACTTTCATTTCTCCTGTTCCTATCCATAGAAGTCTCAAAATTAAACAAGTCTAAGTCTTAAATTCCTTTTGAGACACCATATCCATACCAAAACCATCATGTTTGTGAATAATTTCTTTTTGTGCCGTACTTCAAGACTCTTAAGAGAAGTACATTAAATGCTTACCCAGCCAAGTACACCAAATAATCTGGGCTTAAGCACTATGACTGCTTCAGGGTCCTAGAAATGTTGGCAGTGTGGCAATAGCAACCATCCCATGATAATCTGCAGTGTCTTTTACTTCCTATGATCAAAAAACTCCTGCTGCTGGTCACAGGGCACCCTTTAGGCAAGGGTGTGCAAGCAGCAGTTGCCCAATAGGACTCTCTCTCTGTCCTTAGTCCAATCTGCACTTCCCATCTCTGAAATACTCATCCCAGGCTGCTGACACATCACCTGGTGCCACATGAGAATGATCATACTTTTGCTGCTGCAGGGCAGATAAGTCACAGGTCATGAACTTGTGAACACGCTAGTTCAGGCCCCAGAACTCCTCCTGGGGACACGTGTGAAGGACAGACACGAGAGGATGAGGTGTAGAAATGGCGACTGTAATTCTTGCCTGGGGAAGCTGAGCAGCAGTCACTGTAGCTAGGCCTACAGTCCCCAGCAGATGAACTCCTCTGAGGCATGTAAATACACATGCAGAGGCTTCAGCCCTGGGACCCGGTCCTACAAGCCTACTTACCCACTGCAGATGGTATCTAAATTAGGACAGAGTGTGGCACATATTTTAACTACTAGAAGAGCAAAGCTTACTTTAGCAGTGCTGGCCTACCCCAGGGGTAGTGCCGATCAGCCAGACTGGAGTCTATTCATATGCAAGTTTCTATACCACTCTGGCAGTATTCCAAGCTTTAGCTGTTTGATTCCAGGTATTACTTTCAAGTGGTTGCACTATCAGGTTACCCTTCTCTCTTATGCATTAGGAGTTTAATTTAACCTATTCGGAATTAGCCTCTGGCAAGCCAGCAGCAACAAACTGCACTTCCTCCCAGTGGAGACTTCTCTGTCCCAGTCCTGGCCAGCTGTACCCTTCACCCAACGGCGGAAGTACATCCACTCTTTTCAAAACATAGAGAAGTTACATTAAAATGACATTACAGTTTGCTAAACCAACCCTGCAAATATCAGGGTCAATAGTTCAGTTCCAATTTAGCTCCTTTAGTTTTGCCATCGTAACATCCAATCTTCATTGTCATGCTTACAAGCCACTTCTGACAATTAGCTTGCCTCATTCAATGAGCAAGATGATGGTCTCAAAACAAAAATAAAGAGTGCAGACACATTCCTGTTTAATAGTGAACCATTAAAAAAAACTCCTGAGATATTTATTAGTTGCATACTTATTTTCTGGGTGAAACTCTTGGTACCTAGGTTGAAGACTGAAGGCATACAGTAATACATGAAACTGTATTAAGGTCCCAAACTGATCACAGTCTCAATCTGAATCTGGAAAAGACAGAACTGATCACCCTAGTTCTCATGGGCATAGTGAAGTTAGAATAGTAGGTTTATTACTGGTTCTTCTCTGGAGTAACTGCTTCACAGAGCAAGCATTCTCTAGTTTTCAATAACTCAAATAAAAGGTCACAAACAGCAAAACTAAGGTGAAAAAAATAGATTTGTACTGAGTAAGAATCATTGGTCATGTGTTTGAATAGGACAGGGGCACTGCAAAACAGGATGATAATGTATTTATAAGGTGTCTGGTGTTATCAAATGGCAAATCCAATGTTTTCCCAATATGAGCACAGGCATTCAAAATAACAAATAGCAGAGTTTAACTTTTTATCTTTATAAATATCTTTTTAAAGTAAGAAGCAATGTAAATTTTCACTAGAAGCACTTCTTTATTTTCAAGAAATTTGTAGCAACTCTACAAGCCTCTCAGTTTGCAGAACCTCCTCTTAAGAACACATGGAATTCAGCATGCCCCTGAAAGCAGCAGACAGCATCAATCAACTTCACTAAGGGTTTCATTTGTACCCCTAGATAATGTCATTTTCCATAAAGGGACCCTCTTAACAGTGGCCAAAGCAATCACATCTCTTGTCCCATTTTCCTCTTCTGTCAGTAACAGGTCTAACATTACAAAGATTTTAAATCTGTAATATTTAGTGAAGGGTTTCCTCACTATTTGCCCACAAGTTACATTAACTAGCATTTCGGAATTAAAACATCTGTTTCATTTCTTGCAGTTGATGGATTTTCTATACATGCTGCAAATCACTTCTTCACAGACATTTGGAGAAGATTAAGTCTGCAGCTGTACGTACGTTCAGTGGGTCTGGCTGGGATGGAGCTGGGGTTTACCCACAGCAGCCGTGGTTTAGATTTGTGACCAAAACTGTGTTTGATAACACACCCATGTTTTACCTACTGCCTAGCAGTGCTCTCATAGTATCAGGGCCTTCTGTTCCCTGCTCTGCCCCCCACCCCCTTTCCACTGAGACTTACTTTAAACAGTGTGATTTCAGGACCCATGTTTCCTTCCTTGAGTACCTGTTTTTTCAGTTATTCAGACCAGCATACACACTTCATTAGCTGAAAACCCGTGACACAAGCAGAGGCTTTTGTTACTATTGGCTTGAAAGTGTTAAGGTTATGCAAAAAGATGAACACAGCCTTCAGTCACCTGCCTCACCTCCTAAGCCAAAATGAGGGCATATTTTCTTTCACTCTTCAGAGGGAAACAAACTCGGAACAAAGAATATCCTTAAAGCTTAGCAATAACCATCCAGCTAGTGAGCACCTAACAACCACTTTCAAACTGGCAAATTTTATTTCCGTTTGAAAATACAAAAATATAGGAACATTGTTTTTAAATGAAGCTTACCTTTAATTTCTTATTTAGTTTACAGCAGTATCTGTATAACATTGCCAAATTTAAAGGTCCAAAATCTCCATAGAAACTGGGGAAAAAACCAAAAACCGGTGTTATTAATACAAAAGAGCTAAGCAAATTTCAACATGCATGTCGATGATAATTAAAGCTGGAAATCAAGGATACCGAGTAGCCAATACACATGGAACAACAGGTAAGTCCTTTATTGATTAATTTGAAAGGACAATAGTCCTTTAACAATTAATTTAAACTTATTTGTAACTTCAGTTTAAGATACTCCAGTAACTACTTTTCCCATTATATACACACACTAGCTACAGAATTTTTTTCTTCATCCCATGACATCCAGTCTGGTTTTGACCAAAACCAGAGTGAAGAACTTAAAGATATGATATACATTTAGAGCATGCTGATGTCATCCTAAAGATTCTACAACTGCTTAAGATGAGAATATATCATTACATAGTATCAAGAATAAGCTAAATAGAATTTCTTATGGGTGATAAAATTTATTTAATAACATCTAGTCTTGATCTCTGTCTGAAATTTAAGCTCATTTCTTTATATCCCTTCCTTCACTATTCCAGAGATTAGATATTACACACACACTTTACATCTAATCATGTTTCCTTTTGTCCCCCCCTCACCTCTAGGCTGTTCTTCCAATTTATTATTTATTTCATGATCTAAATATCAACTTCTCATTGTTCTTGTTTCTCTCCTCTACATTTTTAAACTGCATTACCTTTGAAGCAACAATCTCTGGCCTTAAGGTAAGAGCTAGTAGCAGTAGTTTGTACAGGAAAATTATTGCACAACAGGAGTTCCTTGCAGTGATTCACAGTGCTCTTCCTAGCAAACCCTCTGTAAGTAACAGCAGCCTTTATGCAAGCAACTTACAGCAACCTCTTCTAGAGCTCCCTCTCCATCAATTGTGCAAAATTGGTCAAAATTTAAGCTGTAAACGTCCTCCAGTAAAATGTTTCTCCTTTTGTGTATAAAAATCTTAATCTTGATGGTCTATGCAAATTTGTTGAAGCACACGTTATGAATTACAGTGAGAATGGACTACTACTTAAGGCAGATCAGGTTAAAGCAGTTTTTTTATCAAAAAGTTAAGTCTTTTTGATAAAAGAGACAGGAAACTTCTTGCCTACTGACAAACAAAACAAGCCATCAACATCTGAATGCATTCTATTTGGGCAATCACAAAGGAAAAAGCTGTTCTGGACTTAGAGCCTTTGAAGGAGTAAAAAGTTACCGAAATTACATGATAGAATCGGTGGCAGTACCTATCAAGCTTTCTTCCCCGTGGCAAAGGGTTTATTTTTCAGGAAAACTAATTAGATTCCAGCTGAACATAAAAAGAAAACTTCCACTCTGAGGGCAGTCAAACACTGGGAAGCAATTACACAGAGAGGTTGTAAAGTCAAAACCAAATTGTACATGGATCTGAACAACCTGCTCTTGTCAGCCTTGCTTTGAGCCCACGGGTTGCATTACCTATCTGCAGAGGTGCCTTCTGGCTTCACCCCTTCTGCGCAGGCACAAAAACAAATTAGGAACGCTTTACTTTTTAGAGCTTATAACATCATTAATATTGTCCTCCCCACATTCTCTCAAACAAGAAAGCCAAGACCAGTGCAAAAAGAGACAATTATTTTAGTTTGATCACTAAGACAAGTAGCCTTCCTGCCACACCAATGCTATTTCAGTATCATCTACTTTACAACAAGTAACAACACAAGTGTTGGTTAAGATTCAGTTCAGCACAAAACATGATGATGTAATTACAGAAGCTAATTAGCTGGGAAGAAGACCAAGCTGTCCAACTACTAGAACTTAACTTGCAGGTTGGACAGAAGTTAACTAAACCAAGAGAAAACTGCAGCACCAGTAAAGCAGGGTTTAACTTCAGAATTCCTCATCTTCTCTTAGATAAGTCTGCCAGATATGGTCAACAGTTATTTTTAAAAGAAAACCCTCTATACAGTTTTTCATAGAGATGAAACAAAAAATGTTCTAAGGACAAGTATGAGTTAAGACAAACAAGAAGTTAAAACTGGAGCTCTAACAACACTGGAGTGAATGTAGCTACTAGGAAAGTCACACAGAAGGCTTCCTAACATCTCCCATACAGCTGCACTAACACATGAATCAAACACCCCCACCCTATCTTACTCCATCAACTATAGAGCATTCTTTCACTTAAATATATGATGAAGACTAAAACTTATGATATTAAAATTATTTTGGAAAAAGACTTTTTAAAGTATTGTGGAAAAATACGGAATGGGATAGTTACTATAATAAAGAATACTTTTTAAAAAACCATTGTGAGCAAAGTATCTGAAAGATGTAACTGAATACACAGGTCATCTAAAGAACCGAAGAGGTACAGCCATGCTTTACAAAAAGATTTATTACAATTCATTTGCTAGAAGTACATCAATATGAAGTCATATATCCACTTCTACTTTTCCACGTGATTAAATCTGAACATCAGTGTAGGAAAAGTAAATGCAAATCAATTTACAAATTTATCCACAAGACAAAATACTATTTTGGTGGGTATAAGGAAAAAACACATTTGAGTCTATCCAGTATGAAGCTATTCAGCTTCTCTCAGCCACCAAGTTAAAGATGTCACAATCTTTGACTATTTCTCCATCACTGATTATCATTAAGAATCCTATGCTTCTCTTAACATGGTGGAGTGGGGGGTAGAAGTATCTGTGTTTAAGACTCTGATACTACCCCTGTTTATCTATGCTGCAGAAACAAGATATTTCTCAGAATCCAAACACAATCAAAGCAAAGGCACTTTTGGTCACTGCTGCATCAGCATTACTACCCATACACAAAACCACCAGCAATTCCCAAGTTATTTCTCTGCTGCCATAGAGGCAGTATAAACCAGCCATTGACTTTGCTGATGAAACACTGTGGTTGGTGAGGCTGAAAGTTAAAATAATGCATGTAACATAACCCTTCTTCATTTTATACCTCTAAACTGGAATAAGTTAATTATCCTTTCTTTAATGGGGCTAAGTGAAACAAGTGCTTTACAAACCTTCAAATCAAAAGAGTTCTTTGAAAGATAATACAAGGATCTGTACTGAAGTCAATGAACTCTGATCTACAAAATCTTTCTTCAATCTACATCCCTAGACCTAAATACAGTTTCTGACATGTTTAAGCAGAAGGATTTAATCCTATGCACCCTCATTACTTTTTCTATAAGAGGCCATTTTTACACTTCACTTAGTGACACTTCATCATGATTCACCCAAAGGACTTTCATCTTAAGACCACAACTTTAAGTAAATGTAAGTGGAACATGGGAAATAGGCAGGGTATAGGGAATGGGGATGAAATGACACCAAGTCACCATCTGAATAAAGATTTTTATTTGGCAAAAGTTGAAGCTCAACATAAGAAAAGTAGAATAGTAATTGATAAAAATTAATCCAATATTATTTTACTTCCATCTCTTTTACATCTAGATGTTTTAACAAAGCATTTAAATACAGTAAGAAATTGGAATACCTCTGAAGCTTAAGCCACTTATGAGAGACAGTCATTTACAACAGAGGTGGAAACCAGAGGAACAGAAAGCAGGTATGGTATTAATTAACATTTAATTATATTTTGTTTTAATCAAGTACCTAGATGATACCCTAAATTATTCTTTCCCCTCATCCCATGGAGACTTGCTATCCTTATGCTTCTCAAACCAAGTAGCAAAACCCCAGAATATACTAGATGAACATTTAAATATTCTGCTTCAAAAATACCATCCTGATGCCACCTGGAAGCAGTAGCATACATTTCTGGTATCCATTTTCTCCTTAGATTAGACTCCTAGAACCATTTCTTCCTACCTGTAATTTGTTGCAGTATAATATCTGAGGCACTTGCTATACTGTATCATAGGAATGGTCTTCCCCCTGGAAAGGCCAGCCCATCAGACTACTCTGTCATGCAAACAGTTACTGTAAATTCTTCCAGGGAATTTAATGGTGAAAGAAATGCAGCCCACGCTCCGTAGCAGCAAGTCGTTTCCAACTGCAGTTCCGTGGGATGCCACACGAAGGTGCCATGAGTCAGTTCAAGCCTGAAACAGCACTTCTGAATGCAAACACCACTTCCTACTATGCATTTGAATATCTCTGACCCGTGTACCAGAGAAAAATGATAAACAGATTTCCCATCCTGAATGATTAGATGGTGCCATTCAATGAAGGAATACTATAGCCTAGCAGACTTTTAACTGAATTGATAACTTCCACAGAATCCTAGAGTAGTGCCTTTCTGCAGTGTTGCTCTCCAGCCTCTCATTCCCCAGTCTGCCCATACACCCAGGGTTGCCCCATCCCAGGTGCAGAATCTGGCACTTGCCCTTGTTAAACTTCATACAGTTGGTGATTGTCCATCTCCCTAATTTGTTAAGGTCCATATTAACATCAGTCACTCTATCAGGCCAAGATACCATCTTTCAAAGATAAAATGCTTTACTTATATTTTACTCCACATGCCTGGTATTTTTTCCCTACACAGCAGTAGTTTTATACTGCTGTTCACTTCCCATCAGGGCATGATGCTTCTTGCTTGCCACCTTATTCAGTCATTGGTTTGGTAAGCCGAAAACAGAGGCACCATTTAATAACTGCAATCATTTTCTGGAGTACATATCCCAGAACTGGAGCACAAGTACTGCTTAAGGTATGAAGTTTGCCTTCTTGAAGACTTGCATCATATAAAGCCATTTTCCTGCCAAAACAGGAGCCCCCCCAAGCTTGCAATTACTTAAGTCAAAAGATAAAACCTAAGAGCCTGGTGAAATAACTGCAAAACTTCACTAATTTTGCATCATTTTACAAATGTCCGGCTTCCTATTAAAATTAAGCAATGAGATTGCTTCTCTTACTGGGATTCATTCTTCTCTTGCTCCTCCCTCCCTCTTTCCTACGCAGGAACATTCAGGTTACTACCCTCTAAGGGCCTTGCTGCATCTGTTCTGAGCCCGGCCATCCAACAGTACAAGAGCCAGGTGTTGCAGAAGTGGCCAACCAACTATTACAGCTACTTGCTTCAAATCATAAGCTGAGCACATCTCACGTGCAACAAAGCCTCTGGGTGAGAGAGGATTAGTATGCACATTCATTACAACCTAACTGCTGGTTGGGAAATCTTACCAATTCAAGCTTTTTTCTCCAACTCCAGTTTCCTAGAGTGTGTTTCTCCTCCCCACTTCTCAAGCACATGAAAAAAGGTGGACACTGTTCTCTTCCTCTAGTCCACTGATTCCGGTAACACGTGAATTGTTAGGAGCTTTCTTAACTGGGCCGAGACAAAATCCCTAATGCTTAATGCTACTTAGGGATTGCGCACCTCTGAACAGACGAAGGATGATACAGCAAATATAACCCTGGAAATATCTGAAGGTAGGAATAATGCAGAGGCCCTGGATTATGCAAAAAACCCCAGGTATTAAGTCCATTTCCTCTTGGAAGTTCCAAATCCTCCTCAAGATCCTGATTCTTTGAAACCTAACAACTCACAGATCTAAATTATAGATAATTATATACTTATTCCAGATACATGATTTTTTAATCCAATGCTCCTTGGTATCAAAACCAAAATATCAATGAAGAGGTTCTCCCATAAAAAGTTTCCCTATAGAAGAACCTTCAGGTCATGTCAGAAGCCTAGTCTCTCTGGGAAAAAAGTCATCTTAACAGAGGCCAAGTGCACCTAAGAGGTTTCCTAGACAAGCTACGTGCCCATCCAATACAAAACTGCAGCTTAGAAAGCTGCTGTTTTATCCTGGTACCCTTTTACTGCACACAAAAGAAAATGCTCCTCAGTACTACTGGCAAATGCTTTTTATCTGTTACTTATGAAAATACAACGACAGAAATGGTAAAGCAATGGTATAAAATTAGGTTGGGAAATTTCCTTTTTTTAATTTTGGACTTCATCCTACCAAGTTATCTTGGTCATCCAATAGTCAAGGTCTAATCTTCAAAATTACTGATGTGAACAAGGAAGTTCCTGTTTTCTGTGTGAAGTGACAGCTCTGATTGTTGTAACAAAGCTAAGTTTAAGTTTTCTTTATCCTTTCAAATGATTTAAGCCACATAAAGATGGAGAAGTTCAGACTTCCTATGCAAGTACTGTTACTGGAGAGCTGCAGAAAAGCAGCATTTAGCCAAAGCACAACCAGATAGGCTAACCCTTACTCTTCTCACAGGAAAGATAAACTGCTTCTTTGCATATACATATGCAGTAGAAGAAACAGTACTCATTTAATATTGTTGTAGCTAAGCACTTGAGAGTCTTGCTCTACTGCTACATAACTGAAGTAGCTATCATGAAGACTGCTGTGAAATGGGCAAGTAGCATACCACAGTGTGAAAGAAAGTTTTAGTGTAAAGCATGATATACACAGACCATCATATTTACTCCTTCTACAGCTGCTTACATGATGTCAGAGATTAGATCTGCAAAAGCTGTTTATACAAGAGATCCAAAGTCAGAACAAATGGCTGAATAAAACCATTATGATTTACGAAGGCTGCCATTATAATTCATCAGTAAGACGTTCCTGTTTCACATTATTTAAACTCTGATTTTGCTTGAGAAAATGACTCAGAAATAGAAAGGACATTAAAAGTCACTTTGATGAAACTATGTGAAAGCCAAGTTAACCACTTAAGTGTATTCTCAACCCAGATCTGCTTACTGGAAGGTGAAACGTGAAAGACGCTATTCTTAGAGAATAAAAAGCTTCTTACTAGTGCCTAACTCATTAATTGAGCTCTTGCCAAGGCAAGGTTTGTCTATTTGCCAAATGACAATCTTCATCAAGATGGATTGTTTCTCATTGACTCAATTTTTCTGAAGCAATAGCTACCTGTACTACACTATCCTGAAAGACTGTGTTCCCTTATAAGAAGTAGTGCATTTGCTCAGGAGGAACCTCAGAGAGTTTCAGAAAGACTGTGAGAAAATCTTACAGAAACAGAACCATCAACGAAGAGATTTCAGAATTGTATCATTCCATTCAGGTTTCTTGTTCTCTTAACTGAGGCATTTGCATACCATTTCCCTGGCATAATAGGTTCAAGGTTAAATTGCAGCACATCTAACTAAAATAGTGACAGTTCTAGTAGCAAGTTGCTAGTCAGCTAGCATTTGAGATAGGCTTAAATGGTTTTAAGAATGTCTTTATTATCTTTTTAAAGTATGAATGTTTAAGTTAGACAGTGTTATGAAGTCATTAGAACAGTTGAAAACTTCAAGTGAGAACTGAAGGCTAAAGTGCTCAAGATTACATAACCACACTTTGTGTATAATTTAGTGATAAATCACATGACAAGCTACAAGAGCAAGTCAACCCCATACTTTCCAAACCATCAGATCTAGCACTACAGCTGTTTTGTTTAATAAATGGGGTATAGTACTAATGTACAATATTGCTTCCTTATGTCTCTTCAAGAGAGGAGGGAAAAAAAGGCAAGCAAGGCAGCAAGTTTTTAAGTACTGTGTGATCCAGTAACAGGCTCTCTGTAATCAGGCAACTCCAAACCTACATATTCATGAGGTTTTCAGATCAGATACTGCTTCATGAAGCAAACTGACACCTCTGTAAAGTCAGCTAAATAAAATTCTGTAACAAGCTAACAGAATAGCAGCCCAAAGAAAAGCAATTTAAACAGAATAAGAAAAAGAAAAGCAGTTTGTTTCCAAGCACAATGAAGTATCTTGGTCTCGTCACTACAATTATGCATCTAAGCAAAGTTAAGTCAATAAACAATTCTATGAATGTAATTACTTACACACCTCCCAGGTGCTGAGGATTTAATGCCTGAGTAGACACCTCCTATCCACCTCCTTGGAACTCTGTGAACAACTCATTTGATTAAAAAGCAAAAGTGGCTGTGAAATTCTGACCACAAGAACCACCCAGGCAGGCCATCTCAATGAAGACTCTGCAAACCACTGTTCTGAGCTACAGAACTTCAAAACTCACTTCCAAATATTTATTTTGCTATCATGTAAAAAATACTTCTAATCGCTTTCTCAGAAAGAAGACTGCATTTTTGAAGACACGAGGAGACCATCTCATCTATTCTACTAAAGTTACACTCTACTACTGCTTACAGACAAGAACTAATGTCAGGCCCCGCCACTTCGTGTGCAGCCTGGGAAACACAACAGACTGATGAAGCTTGTTGATGAGCATAAGGAAAGCTATAGAAAAATTAGTACTTCCCCAAGAACTGAGTCCTGCATTCTATTCCTCAATTTACCTCCAGCTTTCCAAATTCAGAAAGATATTAAAAATATACATAAAATGGTAACCCTACTGACACCTGCTTTTACTTCCCTGAGACCATATAAACTTCCTTGGATGTGAAAGGGCAAAAAAAAAAGAAAAAAAATCAGGCATGGGTTTATTACCAAATATTGCATACACTGATAGGGATGGGTGCTGCAATACAAATACCAGGTGAAAGTTTAGCAATGATATGTAAAAGGTTATTACACAATTCCTTGGTACCACCTGGTAACTGTCACTTACTTTCTACCTCATATCACATTTTAGCATTTTATGAGTACAAAAAGGAGAGTATCTTCATGGTATCAGATACAGGACAACAACTTTCAAATGGGCCAAATAGATTAGGAACCATCAATTCAGAACACATACCAAGAGTTACATGTTCAAAGTCTTTAGATGTGCCCTAGAAGATAAAGGAAACTTTGCTTCCTTCCATTACGTGGTAATTATATCTGGTATCAGGTTACACCCTCATACGTAGTTAACACTAGGTTAAGGAGTATACCTACAGAATTTGCTTTACATGTTAAAGAAAATTACTTTCCCCCTCACCCCCCTCAAATTTCTCAGTACTTTTCTTTTAAATATGACACCGTCCTAACACAAAATACCTCAGTTACAGGCCTTGGTTAGTACAGGCATCTGTAACTAACAGTACAGAACTGCTCCCCGTTACTACCCACAAGACCAAACGCCATGTAAGATTCCTTCACACTTTCTAAAAGCACATTAAGAATTAGAACATAATACAGAAGTCTTCTGTATTATGTCATAATACAGAAGAGATACAGATTTCCTTTCTTAAAGAAAGTGGAACACTTTCATACAACACCAATTTCTCAGGACCTTCCCCAATTGAATTCTGCCTTCAATATTAGGTCAACCCTCCCTTAGGATACTACCAAGGTGCCTTCCAATCAAAATTCCTTAATGATCATTAAGGAACTTACTCCCAACGCAAACAGCCCATTACAAAAGTCAACTTTTGGAATGAACATTGGGAACTCCAGAAGAAGACACACAGCTTAAGATATCAAAGACTCAAAAACGTGTAGAAAAGATACCCTGAAACTACAAGCTGTGCATAGAAAGTAAGCTAAAAACCAAGGAATATTGGTTTACATCTTCACAGAAGCAGTACTGGTCATTGGAGAAAGGAGGGAAGAATGGTTGATGCTCACAATTGCTTCAAACCATGTGGAAAGCAAGTTATACTTAAAATAGGAACACACTTTTTGTTTCACTTCTGCTGCAGCAAACCCCGTGTCAAGCAGATAGATACATATCATCACACGGGAAACAGTTGATCTGGGAATGCAGTGCAGAGCCACAGCATAGAGTGATTATTTGTTTAATTTTTTTATATCCTTTAATAGTATTCACAACTATCATCAGTTTTATGTTTTACCCACTATGTGCGGTCAGTGTCTTACGAACACATGAACCTTTTACTTCACAGAAAATACTTTTTCTGCTCTTCTAAAGATACAAAAGCCATCAGGAAGTGCTATCTTAAAACTGTCTAATAAAACCAGAGAAAACCAGAGTTATAAAAAAAGTCGCGGATGCTCTTTAAAAGCACATTTGAACATTGCATTCTTATGATTCTGTAAACTTCATACTCTCTATACAGGAAAATACAGGAAATATAAAACAAACTACTGTTTATCTATTCATACCAGATAAGTCTTCTATTTAAGACAGCATTCAATAACGTGTAATTAGTCCTAATAAACCTCCATGTTTTAAACAAATCTTACAAGGCTCAGATATCCTTGTTCTAGCTCAACCACAATTTAAGCCATTTAACTGGCCTTGCAGATGTTTTTATGGGTCTTTTTTTAAAGAGTCACCTTGCTAACCTAGTTTCAGCTAATAAATAAATACATTCCGGCTAATTGCATGCTCATATTCTATGCAAGTAACTTAGTGGGGCAAAAATATTCTATAAAATATATATCAAAGTGTGTTGGGGAGACTCCCAGGTGATCACTTTGAATATGCAAACCACAAAACTTACTTTTCATAGACCAGTTCCTCATCGGTACAGAAGTAGTGGGTATTTACGGTACTTTTCGGTTTATTTCGTAAAGTAGCGAAGTACAACCGATCTGAAAGACAGATTAGAGGAGCAGCGTCGGACAGCGAAGGCAGCCGGCCACCGCCCCGGGGCACGCCTGTCACCGCGGAGCGGAAGAGGCTCCGCCGCTCCTTTTTCTGCTGCGTGAGCGGCGACGGGAGCGCCCGGACCGCTCCGCCCGCGGGCCCTGCCCCTGCCGGGTACCCCTCGGCAGCGGCGCCGACCCAGCGAGCAGCGCGCAGCAACAGGTGCCGGCCCCGCGCCTCGCCCGAGAGAGCGGGGAAAGCAGCGCCCGGGGGTGCCCGCGGCAGCCGGGGCGGGCAGCCCGCGAAACCCGCCGAGCAAAGGGGCCGGGGCTGAGCCGGGCACGCAGCAAAGCCGGGGCAGGGAGGCGGCGAGGGCGGGAGAGAAGCCAGCGGGTTTCCTCTCTGGGGGAGGCTTCGGGACCCCGCGGGCAGGGGACGGGGCGGCTCCCGCCCCGCTCTCACCTTTCACGAACTCCGAGGCTCCCCCCAGCACTTCGGAGGCGGCCGCCGCCGGCTCCA